>JAZGLO010006204.1:0-10500 GCA_036873155.1 Biomphalaria sudanica
GCGTCGTGCAGGGAAACGAGAGCTATGCAAGTCAGGCTGTGTGTGTGCTGTGGCGGGCGCATTTGGGCGCATTAGTACTGAGGGGGGGGAAGGACGCATTTGGTCGCATTAGTAGCTAATGAGTTAAACCATTATAACTTATAACAGGGTTTCCTCGGTCTCCTGATTTTCCAGAAGCTCCTGGAAATCTCCTGAAATTGCTAAGTATACGAAAAAAGTCATGAAAATTTCCCGAAATTATATCCTGAAAACTCAAAACATGTTCTGAAAAATAGACAAAATTGTAATTTTGGTGTGTCAATAAATATGGAAAACGCCAATCCTATTCGCGATTAAAAAAAGGGCATTGTCAACTTTCATTTAATAAAAATTTTAACCAAAACAGTAAGTTCCAATACTTAATTTACTTTAATAGTTAATGGATTCTAAATATAGATCTAAATCTCTCTTGATCTCTTTAAAAAAAAATCAAAAGCGATATTTTGCTAGTCGATAGTAAATCTAAAAGGCAGATCTGAATGTTTATCGGCTTTATGTTGGAAATCTACCTTCTATTGTACAAGGCTCGCAAAGTTAACTTGATCCTGATTTTGCACTTAGTAAAATACAAATAAAATGCAAAGACAGAATTTATGTTGTAACAAAAAATCTTAATTATCACTTATTATCCTTATCCCTACCCAAAACAGGCTAAGCACAATCCGTTTTGCATAGGGCCCCAACAATCTGTAGGACCGGGCCTGAATTAAATGTTGAAGTATAAAGTTAAATCTTTCGGTATATCGATTTTTTTAGAAATTTTTTTATATTTTGTTTTTCCGTACTCAGTTTTAATTTTTATAACCAAACATTTTCTAAATAATCTAAATCTATTTTCTTTATTACATATTTGTAGCCATTTCATTTTTCTTTGAAATCAAATCAAATATTTAAAATTAAAAAATTTAGGTTAGTTCTAGTAACACTACCCGCCTGAACATTTTTTTCCCTCCCGGAAAACTCCATTTTTTCGATTAATACGTACTGAAATTTATTTTGCTTTTAGACATTATTTGTAAGTAAAAGAATTTTATATTAGTTGAATAAATAAAGTTGAAGAGGGTGGGTGTATGTTATGTAAATATTGAAATTACTTGGAAAAACTGCGTTAGAGCATTTATGGTTGATTTTTGTGATTTGACTGTTTTCCCCAGCTACCTGACATTCTTATAAAGTAACAAGTGAATATGAATGAATAATGAACAATAGTAATAATAATAATCTTTATTATCCATATGGAAATTTGTCTTACAACATTAAAACAACTATTAAAAAAATGTACATTCACACCAGACTCACTCATAATTTACATGTGAAAAGTTTATATTAGATTGTTTCTGTTTAATAATTTGATTGCCAGAGGAACAAAAGAGTTTTTGTGTCTATTTGTCTTTGCTATCAGTGTCTTGTATCTCTTTTGTGATGGTAAAATCACAAAATCCTGACCCAAAGGGTGATTTTTTATTTCTAGAATCTTTTTAGCTTTTTTTATGAATAATTTGCTGTTTAACTTTTTAATACAATGAATGTTTACAGTGTATGAATGGGATGGTAATGATGATACTAATCAAATCATACAAACATTGGTGACATGAATAATTATTTGATATACTGGTGATACAATGTCATTCAATAAATATTGATAAAATGTATCAGTTGTATATGTATGAATTGGGTGACAATACCAGCTCTTCTTGCCACATACATGAAAGAAAGAGAGAACACAATGGGCTTTATATATATGTATACATGAATTAAATGACAGTATAAGCTGACACATACAAGACTTAATAGCATGAACTTAAAGTCATGAAAAACATATGCCTCCCGCTTTTCGGTGTATAGACTATCGCAGCATACTAAAAATACTGTGGGTTAAATCAGTCAGTGTTCACTCATATCACACAAGTACACACACTAGTTATAAGAATGCAAAAAAATAAATATTATTTCATTAAACTATACGCAGTTTTTAAACGTGTAAGTAGTTTTTTCTTGAATCTGAATGCAGTTAGCTCTATTACTCTTCCCTTCTCGTAGTTTTTATAGTGATGAAGGATGGCCAGATTGTTATTGACTAGTGTAAAATTTGCTTTTCCCCTATGGAAGTGAGTGAAATGTATCCCAGCCACCAGGACATGCTCAGGGCGGACTATCGACTTGGACCTCACCATTGGTAGGAAGTTGGTGGAGATACGAACTAGTTGCGTTAAGTAGGTGACATTTTGTTCTTGAATGAATCTGTCTTCCTCTGGGGTGATGAGGAATTGCTTTTTGATTGCCTCCCATTGTTCAAAGGTTGGCCTTCTAGTGAAGATGGTACTTTGGAACACATAGGAGCCTACAATTGTTTGCTTCTTTCTCATTTTGTCTGTTAATTTTACCTCATGGTCAACTGCTTGTAGAACCTCCATCATGGAATAGTGATTTTTGGGTACCACTACCTCGTCTATGTCTATGATTGCGACAAAAGTGGACAAGCCCCTGTTTCGATACACGCAGTCATTAATGGCCATATTTTGCCCAAGATACCAGACTTGGGGTGTAGGCAGAGGCCAGTTCATGACGGTGACCAGCCCCAGCTTTTGATAATGGCGTAAGGCTCTGTCAGCCCTTTGGGTGACGCTGTGGTTGTAGATGAAGAAGTGCTGGGCACCCAGGAGTCTGTTCATCTCAATGGACTGGACAAGCTGACTAGGGTCAGTCACGTTAAATAGCACAGAATGGCAGACGGTCATTTCTCTCTGGTTTCTTTTCTGGTAGACAATGGTCAGATTGTTGGTGGGAGGCTCTTTTCTTTGGAAGGCAATGGAAACAAATTGGGGCTCGCTGCCTGTCTTCAGAGGACAAATTAATATCACAGCTGAATTACTGGTTGGAAAAGAAAAATTGACAAGAAACATATTAATTTAATTTTGTTGTTTTTTTCATTGCGTTGTGTGTGAAATGACCAAAAAAATTCACAATAGTGTTGACTTTAACTTTTTTTTTATATGTAATTTACTCTCTGCTTTCCAGCGTGTATAATTTGAACATTTGATTTTTCTTTTCAACTCTAAGTAACTAGTCTGACCTGTTGGAATTTTGGTAACCGCCCCCCTCCAATATTTTTCTTTTGTTGACCATCTGTTTCTCTATTTCCCCACTTTCTTTTACTTTCCCTCAGTTTCAAATATTGACTTGACCACTTTAAGCTTAATATTATTTTCCCATACCTGTCATTCCTTACCCCTCCTTTTATTCTCTCCCTTTTTCTCATCCAGAAGTGTTTCGAAAATTGTGTAAGTTTCATGTTTCGAGTACTAACTTTTGTAGATGGTTGTCTGATATAAAGTCTCTCTTGCCGGTCACAATCTCTGTCAGTCCGTCCTCAACAATGTAACAGTAAACCATGTAACGGCTGTAGCTGGAGATGCCAAACACCTTGACGATGTCCTGCCCTGGGGCATCCACATCAATGTCAAAAAAGGCTGAATACACCCAGGCCTCGTAGTTATTGACTTGCTGAAATGTTTCAGGTTCTTGCCTTGTGTCTTCTGGTACTTCAACCTCCACCCTGCAGTGACATAAAGACTTTTTAATCAATGCATGTACTTTCTGACCATGCTACATGCATTTTCTGACCACGCTGCGTGTTCTTTTTCTGACCAAGCGACATGTACTTTCTGACAAAATTCATATACTTTCTGATCACATTACATGTACTTTCTGGCCACATTGCTTGTACTTTCTGACCATGCTACATGTACTTTCAGATCACACTACATGTACTTTCTGACCACACTACATATACTTTCTGACCACACTACATATACTTTCTGACCATGCTACATGTACTATCTGACCATGCTACATGTTGTTTCTGACCAAACTACATGTACTTTCTGACCAAGCGACATGTACTTTCTGACCACTCTACATGTTCTTTCTGACCACACTATATGTACTTTCTGATCACGCTACATGTACTTTCTGACCATGCTACATGTACTTTCTGGCCACATTGCTTGTACTTTCTGACAACACAACATGTACTTGATGACAACACTACATGTACTTGATGACCAAACTACATGCACTTGATGACCACACTACATGCACTTGATGACCACACTACATGCACTTGATGACCACACTACATGTACTTTCTGACCACACTACATATACTTTCTGACCATGCTACATGTACTTTCTGACAACACAACATGTACTTGATGACCACACTACATGCACTTGATGACCAAACTACAAGCACTTGATGACCACACTACATGCACTTGATGACCACACTACATGTACTTTCTGACCACACTACATGTACTTGATGACCACACTACATGCACTTGATGACCAAACTACATGCACTTGATGACCACACTACATGCACTTGATGACCATACATGTACTTTCTGACCATACATGTACTTTCTGACCACACTACATGTACTTGATGACCACACTACATGCACTTGATGACCACACTACATGCGCTTGATGACCAAACTACATGCACTTGATGACCACACTACATGCACTTGATGACCACACTACATGTACTTGATGATCAAACTACATGTACTTTCTGACCACACTACATATACTTTCTGACCATGCTACATGTATTTCTGACAACACAACATGCACTTGATGACCACACTTTCTTAACACTTACCTATTAACTTTTGTGAATAACCAACAAATCCAAATCATTTGTCTAGCAGAATTTTAACAAAAAGAATGAGATGCCTAGATATAATTGATAATACCTCTTAGCATACCTTTATAACTGAGAATCACTGTTTTTTTTTTTATAATTATGTGTGTTGTTGTTTTTTTTTACTTTAACCTGATTTTAAAAGCTAGAGTGTCTAGCTTAAAATTAGCATAGGTGGCTAAATGTTTTTAATCCCACTGTGTCTTCATTGTATATGAGACTGAGACATGTCATTATGGTGGCAAAGAACTTGCCTGTTTGATTGATAGACCTTAATTTAAAACCCCTTAAAGAGGTTGAGATTTTACAGTCTGGATTTCAGGACATCCCTGGGGAATACCTTGCATTTTGAACTAGGGGAATGATGGGATTGGTTTGCTTGTGTATGTACAGGTGCAACTTTCATTCTTTCTTTACAATAGAAGTAGCTAGCTTATCTAGCTATAGCCAACTAGGTTACCCTAGCTATCCCACGGTCCATTAGGTCACAGTACATGCTCATATAGGAACAATACCAGGGTTTGATTTTCTATTTTAAAAAAAAAATTAATACTTTTAGTTTTCTCTGTGTGTGTGTGTTTTAGGAGCGGCTTTATATTAATTACTTTCATCATATCAGCTTTATGTCAACAAAAACATCAAGCGATAAAAATAAACCGGAGTTGCACTGGCTGAGATCAAAAGTGCTTGGCTCCAGAACCAGGGGGCTTCTGGTGAAGACTGAGAATTTTAATTTCAGGATCTTTAGGCGCCTCTGAGTCCACCCAGCTCTAATAGGTACCCAACATTATTTTGGGCAAAGTAAAGGCAATTTTTATTGTGCTTGCCACATGACACCCTCTTTAACCGTGGGCTACAGAAACAGATGACTTCCCCTAAAGGTCACAACGTCTGAAAGGGAGACATAAATTAAGCATTAACTCTGTTCTGTGTTCATTTTATCTTAAAGCTCAAGTAGATGATTGGTAGTTTCTAGAATTAATTAAATGAAACTTTGGTCAGGCAAACCTGCAGATTTAACATCAAATGTCAATAGTGTGTTAAGATGAGTTTAGATTTATGATATATTATTATTTGGAATTCAAAAGGATTTTTAAAAAGACAACTCCAAACCATTATGCTTTTTTCCTACCTTCTCCTGGCCAGATCTCTGTTTCTGTTAATTATCAGGTTTTCCTTGTCTTGGCCAGTCAAAATATTTCTGTACGTCTCGGCTATACTGGCTCGGCTCCAGCTTCTTGTCCTTGACCTTGGCATGGACCAGAACACAAGAATCACAAGAATCATCAGCACTGTAGATTTCAAAAGAATGAATGTTTTGATAGGAATGATAGACATGGGGTTGCATCTGATGGGTGCTCTGGGCATCTTCAACAATATGTGTTGGCTGCCTTTGTCTAAACTGGTTTCATGTCTTAGAGTAGGAGCGATTCATTACTTGCAGAATTCCTTCAGAATTATGTTTGACGTCACATTCATCTAAAAAAAAAAGTAACATTTCAACAGTGTAATATTTTTGGCAGTATAAAATTCATCTTCAGCCTAGGCATGAGCCCTAGAGCGGAAAGTGGCTCTGATGACAAGCAGCTAAAAGCAGCAGGGGAGCTCCTTTGAAACCTAGTGTCTGTGAGGTAAAGGAAATAAAGTTTGAGGCCCAGAGAAAATCCCTTGCTGAAGACAGGTGCAGAATAATGAAAACCTTAATAGATCATCAGCAGACTAATGCTTTGTCAAAATATTCAGGTCACAACTGGGTTTACATGGTCATGCTCTCATCTTTTTCTTTGGAATCAAGACATTGCCAATGACCAAGGTCTTTATCTTGCCCCAATGAATGTTTACCCATCAGAAGTACTGATAACCTAAAAACTCAGTTACTAATTTCCACATGGATTTAAACTCAAGGTCCTTAATTTTAGAAGCCCAGGCTTTAATTCGTCGTATCCCACATTTTGACTGGCAACCAGCCAGAGTGTTTGTATGTCTGTTTGGTCATGCTGAGCTAGGAGAGATCAGATTATTATGCACCCTTGGATTTGAACCTGCTGCCTACTGAGTTCTAGCCATGAACTCCACTACCCGATGTTTAAAAAATAAATCTTAATAATAATTAAATATTTATAGAGCTCTGTTAACATAATCTAGGCTCAAGGCGCTATGATAACATAACATGAGAATGAAAATGACAAACTAATCTAGATAAGTTTTGAACAAATAGGTCTTAATGTTCTTCTTGAATGCTGTGAAGCATGTTGTTTGTCTGAGCTCAATTTTTCAACTATGATTTAAATTAAGCTTTTGACTTACCAGTCACGAGCATTCCATGAGGTCCAAAAGAAGGTCTGAAACTAGTTATTAGTCAAGTCATTCTTTCAGGGAAAAAGCATTGCATCTTAGAAGACATGATACTGTTACAACAGTCACAAAACCTCTCAGTCGCAAAAGGCTATGATTAAAAGGATAGAGGCTGATACATAGTGTTTAATGCTTTGTATTTATGGGTCTCAAATAAGAAAGACTATTTTTTTTACCTTCAAGCTATTCAAAAAAACTTTTTGTAGTCAAACATCAGCTACACACAATAGTTGTGAAACCAATGCTGTTGATTATCCCTTGTGGTTAATACCAATTGAGTTGTGTCAGTGCTTTGATTGCATCCAGCATGTGGCGTGCATCATGTGACATAAAACACCAGACTGAGCAAGAGGAACATATCTGTCCATCATGCCATCAATCAAATTTGATTGACCTCCCAGTGCAGAGAGTGCAGTATGAACTTAGTTTTATTGATTGAATGGGGTTTATATTCATGCTATTGTTGGACACTTTTTTAAATGCTTGATTTGTAAATTGCTGTATATTTCTGTGCATGCTTACTGCACTTATCTTGACGTTTCTACTGGAATAGTTTTGAATAGAGATGCAGCAGATAGGTAGCTAGGCTGGATGAGTTGTGAGACATTCTTCTTGTAGTAAAGTAAGTTCCCCCCTTCCAGATCTTGCAATCTATAGGGGAGATGATGTATAGGTCATCTGTTTCTGTGGCCCATGGTTAACGAGGGTGTCATGTGGCCAGCACAATGACCAAACGCCTTTACTTTTTCACAACTAATGTCAGGTACCCATTAGAGCTGAGGTGCCCTAAAGGTATTGAAAGTTTAAAATCTCAGGATTCAAACTTGGCACCCATCAGTTCAGAAGCCAAGCTCTTTACCACTCAACCACCGTGCTTCCATTCTTCTTGTAGTTTGACTTTCATTTCAACAATTTAAGTCATCCTCTTGCTGCCTTGTATTTTTAGTATTTGTTGCTCTCAAAGTTTGTTGATTTGTAGACATCCTTAACTTACTAGACAAATTGATTTGTATAGCATCCAACTGTCCCCCCACACCCTCTTTCCTCATCTTCATCTTGTCCCAGACGTTTTAGTTATGCAAATGTTGGTTTGTGTGTTTGTTTATTGGTTTTTGTGTTTGTAATAAAAGGGTACTTCATAAGAAATAGAGATTCTATTGTTCACTTCATTTTTTTTGTTTCCTTCAACTGAACTTTGCCGACATTCATGTAAGCAAATATCTTAGAAATTTATTTTTTTTCTTCACAAACTCACAGTGTGAATTGAAAAATATATTTTAAACCCTTTGATTGATAGAGTTGTATTTGTCAAAATTCTTTAAGTTTTGAAGTGTAGGTTTGGTAGTTTTGAAGTGTAGGTTTGGTAGTTCAACCTCCTGTAGTGGCCATGATAATGGAAACAATTGTTTGAACAGATCCAAGCTTGAAGTTCATGAACAAGAACAGTTTAGATTTTAAAAGCAGTTGAACATTTTTTTATTTTTTTTTAACATTATCATATTAAGAAGTTTGAAAAAGACAAAATGCAAATTTTTTTAAAACACTTTAACCAGCATCCTAGTTAAAAGGTTAAACTTATAGCCTATTTGTTGCCAGTAAGCCTTCTAGTTAAAAGGTTAAACTTAATTGGCTTTCAAGCTAGCATTTTTGTTTTTTAAACACTTTAACCAGCATCCTAGTTAAAAGGTTAAACTTATAGCCTATTTGTAGCCAGTAAGCCTTCTAGTTAAAAGGTTAAACTTAATTGGCTTTCAAGTTAGCATTTGTTTTCCTGCTCAATCATGTTATGAAACTCTATGATGATGTGCGCAATCAAAGATCCAATCTCTAGCCAGTCAGAAAGAAACAATGTACAGTAGCATATTGAGACACTGTCCAGTGCTGGCTTTCTTAATGCTCCCACCAGCTGCGCTCTGCAACCATTGCACCTCCATAGCAACGGCACTGTTTAGTTTTCATCCAGCTTGTTGATTATTCTGTTTCTTTTCTTCATATCCCCCCCCCCTCTTCCTTGCCTAGAAATTAGAAATTAAGGTAAATGATCATCTATAATAACATGACAGGCTTGTAAATCCTTTCTAACAATGTTACTCTATTGGTGTTTACTCTATCAACTGTTTGTTAATCCTGTCTAACGATGTTACTCTATCGGCTGTTTTCCACAGCTGACAACAAGTTATCAGAAGAGAAAACCAAGTCTGTGGGTTTGTCTGATGACAAGAAGCTTCCCAGTTTCTGGATTCCAGCTCTCACACCACAGGCTGAAGCAACTCAAATTAAAAAACCAGTAAGAAATGTGCAATTTCATTAAAGCTTGTGTAAACTTATTATCAAAGATTCTGGAATATTTAACTTCTTGCACAATTTAAATAATTCCTTGAGTGCCATTGTTTGTTGTGGTAAATTTTTTAATAAATTTTCTTATCCTGTAGAATAAATTGAGATTTTGTAAATCTAGTTGTTAATTTTTTTTTTTTTGACAAAACTCTCAAGAATTACTGATTGCAATTGAAAAGTTCCATTTCTAATACATAGTACATATTTTTTTTTTGCATTTAAAAAAAAAGCTAATTTTCTTAATAGTATAGAGTAGTATTAGTTAAGTTTCCCTTTCAGAGCTTGCGATCAATGGGCAGATGACGTTAAGTTCATCTGTTTCTAAGGCAGTGGTTAATGAGCAGGGTATCATAAGGCCAGCACAATAAACCAACCACCTTTTTTTCCCCCAACTAAAGTCAGGTACCCATTACAGTTGGGTGGACTCAAAGATGCCTTCAAAATCCAGAAATTAAAAATCTCTGTCTTCACCAGGATTCTAGCCTGGGATCCCAGGTTCAGAAGCCATGAGTTTTACCGCTCTGTTAGTGTATATAAAAAAAATTAGTCTATTTGGGGGGGGGGGGGTCTGAACAATTTCCTGGAGTTTTTAGATGTTACAGCGTGAGTCAAGAACATTCTCTACTCCTGCATTACAATTGTAGCCTCCACTGGGATTTGAACTCAGCACCTCATTGGACACAATGACAAGTTTCCTATCAGTTGGACACAATGACAAGTTTCCTATCAGTTGGACACAATGACAAGTTTCCTATCAGTTGGACACAATGACAAGGTTCCTATCAGTTGGACACCATGACAAGTTTCCTATCAGTTGGACACAATGACATGGTTCCTATCAGTTGGACACAATGACAAGATTCCTATCAGTTGGGCACAATGACAATTTTCCTATCAGTTGGACACAATGACAATTTTCCTATCAGTTGGACACAATGACAAGTTTCCTATCAGTTGGACACAATGACAAGGTTCCTATCAGTTGGACACAATGACAAGTTTCCTATCAGTTGGACACAATGACAATTTTCCTATCAGTTGGACACAATGACAAG
>JAZGLO010006205.1:0-45651 GCA_036873155.1 Biomphalaria sudanica
GACAAAATAGCGCCGACAAAATATCGCGAAAAGAATAGCGCCGACAAAATAGCGCGAACAAAATAGCGCCGACAAAATAGCGCGAACAAAATAGCGCCGACAACATAGCGCAGAAAAATATGTTTTAGTCTTTTTGAAAGAAATACTTTAGATCACGTAAAATATGAATAAAGCCAATATTTTTTTTTGTTTTAATGCTATAATTCTGCAGTTATTTTGCAGGAAACACTTTAGATATCTTAAATCATAAATAAGCAAAAATCATAATAAGGTAAAATTAATAATTTCAAAATATAGCATTTATTTACATTATAAAAGTGTACTTCGAAAACACGCAAAGATACTTGTCAAATTTACACACACACACACACACTTTCACAAAGTTAAATTGAAGGAAATGTCACGTAGAAATTCCCTCACTGGCTTGTTTCTGTACATTGGCAATATATAGCTTCAAGTCGTCTGTTAAGTTGGAGGCTCCATGTCCTACTTGCAGCTTTACTTCGTTCTCCAGCATTGTACCTCAGAAATTTGTTCTCAGTGTTCTCCTGTTCTCTGAGAAAGTGAGAGATTAACTTTTACACATTGATGTGATGACCGTCAATAGACAGTTGAAATGTATGGTCCCATCCCTCCACTGAATTGTTTGTTCGTGGTACATTGTCCTACACACGATCTCTAACATTCCATAATGCTATCGGAAATCTTGGAATCACTCTGCGGTTTCGTCTATGGCGACCAATAGAGTTGTCCTCCCAATAGTCATAAAATTCAAATACAAATGATATAAAATTTAAAGTACTCTCGTTCTCTGAAAATATGGCATAACTTCATATCTATTAATATTGAAAAAGATTAAATTAAATCAAATTAAATTACTAATAATCCGGACTTTCATACACATCATATATAAGTCCGCGCTATTTTGTCTTGTGCTATTTTGTCGGGAAATTTCGCGCTATTTTGACCGCGCTATTTTGTCGGCGCTATTTTGTCCGCGCTATATTGACGGGTCACCTATATATATATATATATATATATATATATATATATATATATATATATATTTATATATATATATATATATATACAGTTAAGTAGTTCTTTTCAAAATCAATCCTTCAGGTCATTGAACCAGGTCAAATGACATGAAAGGGAATCTATCTTTCACAGATTTGTTGAGGACAATCATAGGACTGAGACAGATGGCGTGAACATGTGAAAGAGTTGACAGTGCTGCCCTAACGAGATTCAGATTAGGACAAAGCAGAAGAACACGAAATAAGGTCACGAATGACAAAACTCACACCAGGGAACATTGTCTCTTAGTTGGAACATTGTCTTTTAGTTGGAACATTGTCTCTTAGTTGGAACATTGTCTCTTAGTTGGAACTTTGTCTCTTAGTTGGAACTTTGTCTCTTAGTTGGAACATTGTCTCTTAGTTGGAACATTGTCTCTTAGTTGGAACATTGTCTCTTAGTTGTATGTTTTATTCATGTGAACAGGTTTCTATCAATGATGTATCGAAATATGAAATGATTTTTTTTTATTCCAAGAAGAAACTTAATAATGTCACAAATCAATCAATAGTGCTAATGTCACAATCTAAGATGGTGCCAGATGTTACGATTATACTTGAGCTATATTGCACTATCAATGATCGTGATTGCCGAGGATCTTGAAATCGTCTTTTAATAAGATGATCGTATAGAAGTAGCTAGATCTAGTTGATAATACGATCATTCAGAATGTAGCCAGTTGATAAGAGGATCATCTAGAAGTTGCCAATCGTTAAGTCGATCTAAGTATGTTACTATATTCAATGAAGAAACTTCTCTTCGTCTAAAACAAATGCTTTAATTCAAAACTTAGAAACGAATTCACAAATAATTTCAATGGTTAAATGTACTTGAATAGAACAGAATAAATGTAATTCTGCTAAAAAAAAGATCTACACAATAATGTATAATCCTAACACGTTCCATACGACACTAACTAAAAATCTAGAAATCTTTTCCCGGGTATAGCGTTGTCACGTGTCCAACATCCCCTCGTTGCAATGCCAACCAATAAATGCAGCTCAATGTAGACAATCTGTTATGGTAGATATAATTTATTAGAGTAAGAGATTATAATAATGATTTTATTTTGGATCATCCTTCGTGTCCAATTCACTCTAAAGTCGATGCTTCTGTTCTGAAGTTGACGTTCGTTTTGTAAAGTTCATGTTAGGTATTTTCTACTAGATGTGGGTAATAATTTTTATGCACTACTTATATACATTTTAAAAAAATGAAATCCATAGAGAATTTCATTTCTATCTCTCATTAGTTTAATTCATATTTGCGCAAGAACAGACCACAGTAATTAATACAAAACTTAGGCCTCAATATAGACCTAATGCAAACGAAGTCAATAAACGTGCGATCGATAAAAAGGAACCCTTTTATTAAAAAATAAATTTTTATAGATCTAAAATCTATATATAGCATTAAGAGATTTTTAAAAATCTAGATTATGAAAAAACAATTATAAGCCTATTAGATCTATTGAAAGTAGACTTATTCGCAGACGGTCAATTTAGATTTTTTTATTTTTTTATTTTGAAAAATTCTAACTAGAGTTTTCCCCATCGTTAGAGCTACGTCCGCCCAACCAGGTTCCTCCATGAAGGAGTAACTTGAATAGAGGTATTGTAAAAAGAAATAAATAGCCTTTAATTATAAACGATGAGTTTTGAATGACCAACAGAAAAATAAAAGTAACGCTCTACGAAATAAAAAATAACTCCCCCCTCCTTTTTTTTTTGTGTGTGCACTCCGCGAGGAGTGGACGTGATATATGGACCTTTAGGTACAAAGACAAAAAATCCTGAGACGGAACCATAAGTCTAGTTAGTGCACAAACGAGCCAGTATCCGATTCGTAGAAATCTAGGCTACTAGCATACACGGTTCATGCGACCAAGATACGACTTCATTATTTGTTTGTTACATGCGTGCGTGTGTGTTAATCTGATATAGTAAACGAGAGACAACTGACCAAATGAAACCTGGTCGACTTTTGGTTAAACTCGTAATATTACGATTGTCACTTAGGAACTCACTTTGCAGTGTACGTCAAAGGTTTACTCCGAATTCGGTTATTGAAAAACTGGCTGTTATTTGTATCATAGCGCTGAGACAAACCTCATGCCTCACTACCACGGCCGGATTTACGACAGTTAATAGTGTCTTAAAAGTCAATGTTTGTACAACTTCAACAGTTAAACGACTTAAAAGTGTTTCAAATGAACAAACAAATGTTCTACCTAAGTTCTAATGTGAGCCCTAACTGGCCATGAGTCATGGTTACTACGCCACAGCTGTGGGCCCCTATTGGTCGTGGACCCGGGTTCATTGAACCCTTTTGCGCCATGGATGCTACGCCACTGGCTTAAGTTGGCTAAACTATAATTACATAACTGATCCTAACTAATCGACACAATTACATTTATTATAAGCTTTGATATTTTTATAAAGTAATTTTTTATGTTTTTCATTTTAAATACCTCAATTAATGTTATCAGGGCACTGTGTCTTAACCGTATGATTGTCAAAAGAGTTGAGCCAAAGCTCTTCGAAGTTTAGGCATGTAAGCCTGATTAAACAAACCGTTCTGTCTGGAAAAGGTCCAAGTCAATGCCTATGTAAGACATTGCTATTTCAGATATATCCGGCACTCCGGGCGCATGGACAAGAATACATGACCTAAGGCCGAACACACCGGGAACCCCCGCCATTTTCCTATGTTGTTCCAACCAGCCTTTGCAAGTTGCAGGACTCGCCATTATTGTAACGCCCCTTGAGGAACGGCGCATGAATTATCGACAGGGATTTGGAAGCTCTCTTTCAGCTCCGCACCGTGCAATGGGAAAGCTCTCGCATTCCCTTAGACACTCACGCTGGAGTTTTGTTTTGCTATTCATTTTGCCTAATTACTTCCTCAAGTAATCGTTTCCACCCGAGTGCTACGTTGAGGCTGAATAGCGTACCCAGGAAAAAAACTTAACCTGACTAAACCCTTGGAACATGTACAACTAGATCTGTAAATGATTGATTTTAGTTAAATGTCAGTTGGTACTTTACATGCTACTACCTTCTGCCCACTGGCGGATCCAAGGGGGGGGGCGGTAGGGGCGATCGCCCCCTTCCCCACTCGGCCGACCGGGGGGCGGACGAATTTAAAGTATAGAATTCACACAATTTGTATACGAATTTATTACTTATGTTAATAATATATACTAATTATTTATATTTCAACCTATTTTTATATTATTTCGCCCCCCTCCTTCTAGTATTTTGGCCGATGTGGTAGGGTCGGGAGGGGGCGATGGCATCAATCCGCCCCTCCCCCACCATAAACTTTCGAGTGGGGGGGCGGTCCTATTTATTTGTAGAAATCACAGCTTACTAACAGAATCAATTAAATATCTATATGATTAAAACTTGTTATTGGTATTTTAACCGGTCTTTATATTATGTCGTTCACCTGTTGGCCGATTGGAAGGGGAGGAGCGAATACCTCTACTGCCCTTCCCATCTAAACCCTTTGAGTGGGGGGGGGGTCCTACTTTTATGGAGAAATCATAGTATGTGTACAAAATTAGTCGAATATATATATAATATAAACAGGTGGAAGTGCGATACATGCAATCACCTTCCCCCCATCGGACAAACCAATACTTTTCTTTTTGTATTATAGTAAGAAATTACAAAATTTAAAAAATCTGTCACTAATATAATTTATATATGCTATAAAGTAAATTCTTACATCGAGTCGCCCAACCCCTATTCTTTAATACAAAATACAATCATTATTAGAAATTATAAAAAGGAGCGAGGATTAATCGTTTTCATTTTACCGCCCTTCCCCTTTCCAGACAGAGTTTGTGTAATTTCACATGAATTTATCATAACTATTTTAAGAAAGACTTTGCTTTGGAAAAGTTATAATTCAAACGAAATTTTTCAATATAACAGTCACGGTTGAGATGAGTTCAAAAGCCAGATATTGTTTTCCTAGTCGCCTTTTTCCAACCTTTACTCTATCTCAAATTTTTCTAGTTAAATAAATTTAGGACTATAACTCATAATTTATGCTTACATTTTATTGAATATTATTAATCGAATTTTTTTTTTCGGCGGCGATCCTCAAAGCCTTAAGCTAAATATGTGGGGTATCTTATCTTTTCAAAGAACAAATCGGTTGTATTTCCAATGTATTGAGGGACTATAAATTCATATTAGAATATTTTTCCTCATTATGCAAAAGGTCCTTTTATAATAGAATGAATAATAAGCTGTAGTTGTCAGGAGAATGCGTTACTGCAGTGAAGAATGCCAGAAAACGCTTTTAGCATCGAGGCTTCGCCCCGAACCTCACTGATGAATAATAAGCCGTAGTTGTCAGGAGAATGCGTTTCTGTATTGAAAAATGCAAGAAAACGCTTTTGGCGTCGGGGCTTCGCCCCGAACCCCACTAATAGGTAATGAGCTGTAGATGTCAGGAGAATGCGTTTCAGACGTGAAAAGTGCAAGAAAACGCTTTTGGCGTCGGGCTTCGCCCCGAACCCCACTGATAAATAATGACCTGTAGATGTCAGGAGAATGCGTTTCTGTAGTGAAAAATGCAAGAAAACGCTTTTGGGTGTCGGGGTTTCGACCCGAACCCCACTGAGGAAACTTGCAGCGCTTTCCCAGGCCCCCAAGCTTGCAAGAAAAAGGCCTCAACATGACTGTTTTTTTCTGTTTTTTTTTCTCCGAAGATTGAGAAACAGTCTTATTTTATTCTCATATATATATGCTGTACGCACGTTTATGCATAGGGTTAGGGTTTACTGGGCGTTAGGGTTAGGGTTTGGAAAAAAAATCGCCCCCCCCCCACTCCAAAGTCCTGGATCCGCCAGTGCTTCTGCCCCCATTTGCAACATTGTTGACCCTGCAGCACAGCTGTGAATCCGTACTTGCATTTTGCAACAGAAGTGACAGTTACTGTTTAAAGACAAGAGTTCGTTTTAGAGATCTAGGTGTTTGTTATTTGTTTATTATATCAGTTGTTTAAGTGTGAAAAAAAATAGGGTCAAGGTTGATGCAATTACCGCCAAAATTAGGTCATCACGCCACTAGAATATTTTAGCAATGTTCTTCATTAGAATTCAAAGTTATGACTAACAGAAATACATGTATTATGTATACATAGGCTACATGTATTATGTATTAAACATTTAGGCAGGAAATGAATTGGAGGACTAGTAGAGTGCACGTAGCTTCTTGTTGGCTGTCACAGTACTGAGTACATTACACGTGGTAAACATGTAAAAAAAAAAGACCTTGACTTGGGAGACCCTCGCACAGTAACGGTACTCCCATTGTTAGTGGAGATATAGATTAGGAACATAACTATCTTTCATGAGCAGCTAGTCCTCAGATCCAGCAAGTGGAATGGCTGAGGCTGAAAGATATGGGGTCCTTGTCATTCAATGACATTCCGGGATTTGGGAGTGCAGAAATGTAGACCCGCATCTCTCGTTCGTGGTCAATGAGTGAATGAGTTCTATTGGACAAGGGTGGATAGGGGATTTGCTCTGATTCTTTCTGGAACATATAACTCGCTGAAGAGTGATAAAATAGCTTCATCTGATACTGATTTCATTACCTAATCGATAGTTTGCAAAGTGTGTAATCTAGACCTAGCTGAAGTATACAAATGTGTTCACACAAAAAAAAAGGTTTTATTTTCATTTTTTCACATACAACTGTCTCAGTCAAAAGCAGTTCAAATCACACAAAAACGGATTTAAAAAATACAAAGCTTAAATACTACTATATCTCTCAATAATAGAATGTATTTCCCTTTCTCGATAAAATAATTAGCTGCCAATAATGAATTGACTAATGTTTTTCAATAGAGTACATATTTTATAGGTACAATAAATAATTGTGAAAAGTCTCAACTTGATCCGAGAATGTTTGTGGGAGAAATAAAGTGTATACATTATCTAAGGGAACAAAACCCCACAAATGTAGCCATATATGTTAATACTTATGGATTAATTCTCCTTGTTGGTATCAAACAAAATAATTTATTACCAGTAATTAATTGACTAGTTGGTTACTTTTTAGTAATTCTTGTTTTGATAGATACAATAAATAACAGGGAAAAGTTAAAACTTGATCCGACAATTGGTGTGGGAGAACTAAGGTGTTCCAAATGTGTACCAGATACACGGAGCTGATATAAGCTTTGTAAAAATGTCATTTTTAAAGTTGTTTCTTTGTTGAACTATTTTATCAACCTTCAAGGAGTGAGCCGACTCAAAGATGTTATTAACAAAACAGTTGACAATTACTCATAAGGTATTTTATATGTGTGTTTTGCTGTTGTTGTTTTTATGTTGTTGTTGCTACAAAGATTATTCAAACCTTAAACCTTGTCTGTCTGTCTTGCCAAAAGTTTACACACTTTATTTTTCCGACACCCAATCTCGGATCAAATTTTGAACATTTTTTTTTGTATCTGACAACGCAAGAATCTACCCCTACCCCTTTCCAACTTGTCCAGACAAGTGATAGGATCATGGCGTAGTGAGACAAGTGATAGGATCATAGCGTAGTGAGACAAGTGATAGGATCATAGTGTAGTGAGACAATTGATAGGATCATAGCGTAGTGAGACAAGTGAAAGGATCATAGTGTAGTGAGACAAGTGATAGGATCATAGTTTAGTGAGACAAGTGATAGGATCATAGTGTAGTGAGACAAGTGATAGGATCATAGTGTAGTGAGACAAGTGATAGGATCATAGTGTAGTGAGACAAGTGATAGGATCATAGTGTAGTGAGACAAGTGATAGGATCATAGTGTAGTGAGACAAGTGATAGGATCATAGCGTATTGAGACAAGTGATAGGATCATAGCGTAGTGAGACAAGTGATAGGATCATAGCGTAGCGAGACAAGTGATAGGATCAAAAATAGCGTATTTTTAGCGGCCCCCGAAAGGGGAAAAGACGTTATTAGTTTTGTGCGAAGTGTCTGTCCGTCTGTCCCGTTTAGATCTCGTAAACTACAAAAGATATTGAAAATCCGACATCACAATATTTTAGACCATTCTAAGTTCTGATGCAACGGCTACTTTTTTTTCTGAAAGCAAAAAATCTAATTTTTAAAATCAGTTATGGAAGCAGTTTTTTAAGGAGAAAAAGGTAATTAGTATGCATTATAAGTTAGACCTAATTTAAAACGAATAGTAATCTTGTAAACTTCATTTTCCTGAACTCTTATTTAATTGCGGAATTTATTTTTTTCTATTTTTAGGTTAATCACTTTTCAGTTGTTTATGATTTAATACTTGTGAATAATGAGAACTTACAAATAAAAACCTATTTAAAAAAAAAAAAAACACTAAAGAGGCAAGATGGCCCATAAAAGAGGCACATAAAGCCCCAAAAAGAGGCAAAGAAAAGAGGCCTAAGGCCCAAGGATTCCTATGATGATAAAGCTAAAATTGAATAGCGCAAATTCTGAGGTTTCCATTTAAAAAGAAAAAAAAAGAGAATTCGAATAAGAGATTGAGCGGTAAATCTCTTGGCTTACGAACCGGGGGTCCCGGGTTCGGTTCGAATCCTGGTGAAGACTGGAATTTTCAACTTTGGAATCTTTGGGCGCCACTGAGGCCACTCAGCTCTAATGGGTACCTGACATTAGTTGGGGAAAAGTAAAGACGGTTGGTCGTTGTGCTGTCTACATGATACCCTCGTTAACCGTAGGCCACAAAAACAGATAAACTTTACATCATCTGCCGTATAGACCACAAGGTCTGAAAGGGGAACTAGTTAGGCCAGGTTCACATCTAACTTTACATTCACTTTCACCTACCTTTTGATCTGCGGGACCGTTGGGGCACTACATAAGATATGTTAACCTTCTTTCTCCATTCTCTCATTTGTCTTTGATATAATTTCATTCGGATGTTCTTTCTGAAAATATTGAAGACTGCCTGGGTGGACTACTTCGGGGGGCCGATTTTGAGTTTGTGTTTCCACACAAACTGTCTTTTGTAACATTGTTTAAAGTATTTTTTGTATTTTTCTTGTTTTTTTTTTTAAACTTCACTTTGCGTCACATTCAGTAAACTGGGTGTATAAAAAAGGAAAAAATGTATTGATCTCTCTATTCGAACATTTTGATTTGATTGATATTCAAAGGAAATGACGTTATGATTTCGTGTCCAGGAATTCATCTTTTCCCCTAGGGTAAAAAATAACCCTTTGATGATCTGTAGATTTCAGACTAAGCGTGCAGAATTGAAGAAGTGGTTATAATTTCGTGACCTAACAGCGGCCATTGGCCTCGTTACTCATGAGTGTATTCAAGGTGTGGAGTGAAATAGTTAAAAGCTAATTGTTGAAAAAGAAATGTGTATTAAAAAAGGCTTGATCGTGAATATATTGAAATGAACGTCAGTCGATACCAAACACGTCATTCGGTATCGAATACGTTTTTTTGTTTAATATTCCAAACTCGGCAATCCATACGAAATACTCTCTTTCAACGCTAAACACGTCATGGGTATCCAGAATACGTCATTGGCTACCAAACAGACTGTAGACGTACAATGGGAGAGGGGGGACCTATGTAGCAACAAACAACGTAATTAGAGAAAATTATTGAAGTCCAGCTGGAAGCTGTGAAACTAATTATCGCAACGTTTATGTCACAGTCATCACCAAACTATTGGACAGTTTCAAGCTTTTTAATGCCTCATTGGTATAGAATTACTAATTGGATTCCATTAGGCTTTTTAAGGGAATTAGGCCTACGTTTTCCTCTTTCAAATCCTCCCCAAAACTGGGTGCGGCACTGAGTTTCATCATTTTCATTATTTAATTGCTAATAGTGGATGAAAGTTTTCACTATAGCGTCCCAGAGATTGTGTCTTTTCATTAAAAAACTATTTCTCCCAGTCTTTCTCTTTACATTTTCTTAACATTTTTTGTGTTCAACTCCCTTCGTTTTCTTTTTTTACTTCTCCTTAACCTCTTCACTTCTCTCTTGATGTTTTGAATTGCTTACAGCAGTGTTTCCCTTAGTGGGGTAAAAACGTACTCTGAAGGGTACGGAAAGAGTTAGCTAACTATGCTGATTCTCTTTAAAATACATATTTAGTTTATAAATTAGAATAAAATATAATAAGTTTTAAATCCTTTTGTTTATTTATTTTAAGTTTTACAAACTAGTTTCTACATCTGTGAGGAACTGGAGAGCGATGATACAACTTCCTTCGACACGCCCACTTTTTCAATGTCAAAACTGTTTCCATTTCTTAAATAATGTTTTTGATGTGTCTCTGAAGCATGCTAAAAAAACAAACAAAAAAACAACAACTCACTAATTGAATACTTAACAGTGATGTGTATGTAGGCCTACAAAATAACTCCTTTGGTTTTTTTTTGGGGGAGGGGTACTGATCGTTACGTTGTCTGTATAAGAGAAAAGAGTCCTTGTAATCACAATACATTTCCATAAGGATCAATAAATCAGTCTTTGTCTTAGTCTTAATCTTAGTCTTAGTCTTAGTCTTAGTCTTAGAAGGGGTACACATAGCTCAAAAGTTTCCAAAAGGACACACAGCTCACAAGACTGTACTGAACTTGACTTTGAACATGCTCAGGGCCGGATTTAAGGGAGGGCAGGCGGTGCTACAGCCCCGGGGAATTCCCAAGAAAATGGCCTCCACTAAAGAGATAAAAATAGATCTGAATTTCGACTTTTAAGTTTGTGTTTTTTAACATTGTTTACGCATTTTTTTTTTACGGTTGGCAAAAATGTCATAATTAAAAAGTGATCACTTGTAGCATGCTCGGAATAAGTAAATACAGCTCCGCATTTACGATAGTTCTTCTAACCAAGGGCCTTAAACTCCACAAATCCAAAAATATACTTTTTTTAAAAGTTAAAATACGCATATTAGATATTTTGTAAAAGGAAAGTTAGATTAAGTGTACATGTGTTCTTTTACTCTTTTCTAAAATAT
The DNA here is from genome assembly GCA_036873155.1 of Biomphalaria sudanica. Taxonomy (NCBI): domain Eukaryota; kingdom Metazoa; phylum Mollusca; class Gastropoda; family Planorbidae; genus Biomphalaria; species Biomphalaria sudanica. The sequence goes on from JAZGLO010006205.1 coordinate 11,076, forward strand.
AACATGCTTTTAGATGTAATCAATCATAAGTGGATCTTAAAGCTTTTGAAAAATTACAGGGAGCCTACACAAAATTTCTTCCCCGGACATCTTCATGCCTAAATCCACCCTGCTTATGCTTTTACTTTGTAGACAAATTACAATAATCTAATGCAATGTATTTGATTTCCGAGAAAAGAAGTCCTTTGTACTAAAGTACTTTAACAGTGTCAGTACTGACTCGGTACAGTATTTGTGCAACATTGGCCTGCTTACTCAATTAAACCATTTTATTAATTATAAATTCTACCCTTCTGTTTCTCTTCTTCCAAAGGGCTACCACCTATCTACTAGCTATGACCCGTCTTATCTATCATCAATGCATTAAGGATTCTTTCTTTCTTTTTTTTTCTTTTTTTCCTGATCACAATGTCGCGCACGAATACATAAGGAAGAGCTTCTTCTGATCTTTTGTGCGAAAGATCACCACAAATAACACACCGCACTTCTAACTTTGAATGAGACGCGATCATAATCTCCGCGTCAAAACTGATATATAATTACAATAAATATATTTCTCAATAAGGAAGTTGTGAACTTGACACTCCGACGCACGCGCACACACTCACGTCTCATTCATACGAAATTGAATATAAATAGAAGTAAAAACTGTAACGAATTCTGGTCAGTTTCAACACAGTAGCAGTCAGCAGCCATCTGGTAGGAGGAACTTTTATATGGTCTTAGTGTAGATATGATGCTACAATCGTCTATGTTACTAACGATATAAGGCTATATTTTGATGAGAGTTTAATAAACTATAGTTCTCTATACTATATTTAATATGCTATATTATTGTTTATATAACAATCCTTATAATATAGATTTTATATTATTTTATACAGAAAATATTACAAATCAAAATTTCATTTAATAATTTATTGTAAGATTCAAAATTTGAAACTGTCTGGGAAAATAAAAGGGCCACGTCTGCATGATGTGTATGTAAATATTTTAAGGAATGTATTTTTTTTTTTTCAGAGAACATGAACGCCAGATAAACTCTGAACTTGATGGTATCTGCAGCCGTGGTGGCTCTTTCTTTTTATGGTAAGAAGAACAAAATTGGTTGTAGTTTTTTTTAATGTAGAGAGCGTCTTTTAATTAATTTTATATGTAAAAGTGTGTATTCTGAAATGTTGTCGCATTAATTGCTTTCTTATTTATCTCAATAAAAAGAGTTTTAATTGTAGTTAAATATAGATTCAACTTTCTGGTGAAGATGTGACAAATGCAATTTTTTTTTTTTTTTTTGGGGGGGGGGTTCGTATTAGGGTCATAGAGAACAAATTATCTGTACTTAAGATAATCGAGTTTAATTAATTACATTTTAAATTAACACATGTTTCTTCCTAACTTTCTAAATCCAAAGCAAATATTGCTAAGGTTTATTTGTTAGATATGTGTTACATTCACCTTCTGTCACCTTCACCTTGACCTTTAGTTTGTTGGACCGTTGGGACACCACGCAAGATTTGTCGACCGTCTTTCTACCTGTCTTCACGCTTTCAATGGCAGGCCCGTCCATTTTTTATGTTGTCTTCCCATCGCTTTGTCTGTCTGCCTCTTCTTCTATCACCTTAGCTGGTGATAACAATATAGGCTAGTAACAATAACAATAATAACAATAGCAGTGACTATAAAATGAAACAATTAGAAAAGAGTATGACTGGTATTGTGTGGTACATGTAAATAGTATCAAAGTATTATTGTTTTCATTTATCATTACTACATATTATTACATTACTACTGTATTAATGAGTAAGTATATCGTAATCATTGTGTTTGTAAAGCATATTTTAGTGTATAGTACACTAGCAATATGACGTAATGAAGACTAAGTCTATTACTGAATGCCTTTAAAGTAGCCTAGCAACATGGCTCGTCTATCAAGGCTAAGTCTTATAATGAATGCATGTGTAGCATCTGGTTTAGAGTTAAGAAGTCCGACAAATGAATGCGATTATCAATGTATTTAAGACTTAGCTAAATTAAACTCTAATTTCTTTATTGTTTTTTTTAGTGATCTGAGATAAGAATCTCTGTACACGACTATAGTAATAATTTTTTTAGAAAAATCTAACTCACTACAATACCATAACCTTTCAGTCTCACGCTCTGGAGTTGTCTGTCCTAACTAAGACTAATGACGATAATACCACCTATCTTGCATCATTCACAGCCCATCGCACTACTACTTCCCACCATCACCATAGAAACACAGAAACACACTCCATAACACGTGGAGAAACTTTATTCTAGAGTCCACACACTTTGACTAAATGGTCACTATTTTCTCCCCAGTGGTTGGAGTGGACGCCATATGTGAGGCGAGCAAAGGTTGTTTTACATGCTCGAACAAAACCATTTATGCTTGTTAACTTCTGAGACAGACCAACCACGTTCAACATGGATACGACACTGAAAATTGTTTACCCTTTCCGAAACATCAGTAATTTATCATGCTTTCAATTATTATCAAATACAATGAGCTAACTCTATGAAGAGCATGTCAACAATTACCAATGACAACAAGAATGTTTAGAACTACATATTTATATTTATTTCATTGAAGTCTTTCACTTCAGATATATGTTCCTAAACAACAATAAAAAAATGAACTAAAACTTTTTTTGGTGGTTTATATTTGTGTTCTAATAGATTTCACATATTGTTTGTATGTTTCTGTTGTTTGTTTGTTTTTTGCAATTAAACTATTTAATAGCAGTGAAGCATTAAACTATTTTATAGCGGTGAAACATTCCAAGTTTATAACAGTGGTGAAACATTCAAAGTTTATAACAGTGGTGAAACATTCAAAGTTTATAACAGTGGTGAAACTTTCAAACCTTATAATGGTGGTAAAAAAATAAATCTGCATGATAGCGTTGAAAAATTCAAACCTTATTCTAGCAGTAAAACTTTCAAACTATATACAAGTGGAGAAACACTTCTACCTTATAATAGCAGTAAAACTTTCAAACTATATACAAGTGGAGAAACACTTCTACCTTATAATAGCAGTAAAACTTTCAAACTATATACAAGTGTAGAAACACTTCTACCTTATAATAGCAGTAAAACTTTCAAACTATATACAAGTGGAGAAAAACTTCTACCTTATAATACAGTAAAACATTCAAACCAAAATATAGTGGTGACACATTTAAATCTAATAATATCGGTAAAACTATCTAACCATGTAACAGTGATAAAACATTAAAACCATTTGATAGCAGCAAAACATTTAAACTATGTAATACCAGTGAAACATTCAAACTATTAAGTACTTGTGAAACATTCAGACTTTTAAGTACTTGTGAAACATTCAGACTATTGAATAGTGGTGAAACTTTAAACTATTTTAAGGCGGTGAAACATTCATACTATTTAATAGCGGGAAAACATTCGAGCCATTAAATAATGGTGAAACATTCAAGCCTTATAACAGCGGTAAACAAATTTAATCTGTATAGTAGCGGTGACACATTCAAACCTTATAGTGGAGGTAAACAAATTTAATCTGCATAGTAGCGGTGACACATTCAAACCTTATAGTAGAGGTAAACAAATTTAATCTGCATAGTAGCGGTGACACATTCAAACCTTATAGTAGAGGTAAACAAATTTAATCTGCATAGTAGCGGTGACACATTCAAACCTTATAGTAGAGGTAAACAAATTTAATCTGCATAGTAGCGGTGACACATTCAAACCTTATAGTAGAGGTAAACAAATTTAATCTGCATAGTAGCGGTGACACATTCAAACCTTATAGTAGAGGTAAACAAATTTAATCTGCATAGTAGCGGTGACACATTCAAACCTTATAGTAGAGGTAAACAAATTTAATCTGCATAGTAGCGGTGACACATTCAAACCTTATAGTAGAGGTAAACAAATTTAATCTGCATAGTAGTGTGACACATTCAAACCTTATAGTAGAGGTAAACAAATTTAATCTGCATAGTAGCGGTGACACATTCAAACCTTATAGTAGCGGTAAACAAATTTAATCTGCATAGTAGCGGTGATACATTCAAACCTTATAGTAGAGGTAAACAAATTTAATCTGCATAGTAGCGGTGACACATTCAAACCTTATAGTAGAGGTAAACAAATTTAATCTGCATAGTAGCGGTGACACATTCAAACCTTATAGTAGAGGTAAACAAATTTAATCTGCATAGTAGCGGAGACACATTCAAACCTTATAGTAGAGGTAAACAAATTTAATCTGCATAGTAGCGGTGACACATTCAAACCTTATAGTAGAGGTAAACAAATTTAATCTGACAGACTCACAGCATAGAAAGTGTACTGACAGACTCACAGCATAGAAAGTGTACTGACAGACTCACAGCATAGAAAGTATACTGACAGACTCACAGCATAGAAAGTATACTGACAGACTCACAGCATAGAAAGTATACTGACAGACTCACAGCATAGAAAGTATACTGACAGACTCACAGCATAGAAAGTATACTGACAGACTCACAGCATAGAAAGTATACTGACAGACTCACAGCATAGAAAGTATACTGACAGACTCACAGCATAGAAAGTGTACTGACAGACTCACAGCATAGAAAGTATACTGACAGACTCACAGCATAGAAAGTATACTGACAGACTCACAGCATAGAAAGTATACTGACAGACTCACAGCATAGAAAGTATACTGACATACTCACAGCATAGAAAGTATACTGACAGACTCACAGCATAGAAAGTATACTGACATACTCACAGCATAGAAAGTATACTGACAGACTCACAGCATAGAAAGTATACTGACAGACTCACAGCATAGAAAGTATACTGACAGACTCACAGCATAGAAAGTGTACTGACAGACTCACAGCATAGAAAGTGTACTGACAGACTCACAGCATAGAAAGTGTACTGACAGACTCACAGCATAGAAAGTGTACTGACAGACTCACAGCATAGAAAGTGTACTGACAGACTCACAGCATAGAAAGTATACTGACAGACTCACAGCATAGAAAGTGTACTGACAGACTCACAGCATAGAAAGTGTACTCACAGACTCACAGCATAGAAAGTATACTGACAGACTCACAGCATAGAAAGTATACTGACAGACTCACAGCATAGAAAGTATACTGACAGACTCACAGCATAGAAAGTATACTGACAGACTCACAGCATAGAAAGTATACTGACAGACTCAAAGCATAGAAAGTGTACTGACAGACTCACAGCATAGAAAGTGTACTGACAGACTCAAAGCATAGAAAGTGTACTGACAGACTCACAGCATAGAAAGTGTACTGACAGACTCACAGCATAGAAAGTATACTGACAGACTCACAGCATAGAAAGTATACTGACAGACTCACAGCATAGAAAGTGTACTGACAGACTCACCGCATAGAAAGTATACTGACAGACTCACAGCATAGAAAGTGTACTGACAGACTCACAGCATAGAAAGTATACTGACAGACTCACAGCATAGAAAGTGTACTGACAGACTCACAGCATAGAAAGTGTACTGACACACTCACAGCATAGAAAGTGTACTGACAGACTCACAGCATAGAAAGTATACTGACAGACTCACAGCATAAAAAGTATACTGACAGACTTACAGCATAGAAAGTATACTGACAGACTCACAGCATAGAAAGTATACTGACAGACTCACAGCATAGAAAGTATACTGACAGACTCACAGCATAGAAAGTATACTGACAGACTCACAGCATAGAAAGTATACTGACAGACTCACAGCATAGAAAGTATACTGACAGACTCACAGCATAGAAAGTATACTGACAGACTCACAGCATAGAAAGTAAACTGACAGACTCACAGCATAGAAAGTGTACTGACAGACTCACAGCATAGAAAGTGTACTGACAGACTCACAGCATAGAAAGTGTACTGACAGACTCACAGCATAGAAAGTATACTGACAGACTCACAGCATAGAAAGTGTACTGACAGACTCACAGCATAGAAAGTGTACTCACAGACTCACAGCATAGAAAGTATACTGACAGACTCACAGCATAGAAAGTATACTGACAGACTCACAGCATAGAAAGTATACTGACAGACTCACAGCATAGAAAGTATACTGACAGACTCACAGCATAGAAAGTATACTGACAGACTCACAGCATAGAAAGTATACTGACAGACTCACAGCATAGAAAGTGTACTGACAGACTCACAGCATAGAAAGTGTACTGACAGACTCACAGCATAGAAAGTATACTGACAGACTCACAGCATAGAAAGTATACTGACAGACTCACAGCATAGAAAGTATACTGACAGACTCACAGCATAGAAAGTATACTGACAGACTCACAGCATAGAAAGTATACTGACAGACTCACAGCATAGAAAGTATACTGACAGACTCACAGCATAGAAAGTATACTGACAGACTCACAGCATAGAAAGTATACTGACAGACTCACAGCATAGAAAGTATACTGACAGACTCACAGCATAGAAAGTATACTGACAGACTCACAGCATAGAAAGTATACTGACAGACTCACAGCATAGAAAGTATACTGACAGACTCACAGCATAGAAAGTATACTGACAGACTCACAGCATAGAAAGTATACTGACAGACTCACAGCATAGAAAGTATACTGACAGACTCACAGCATAGAAAAAGTACTGACAGACTCACAGCATAGAAAGTATACTGACAGACTCACAGCATAGAAAGTATACTGACAGACTCACAGCATAGAAAGTATACTGACAGACTCACAGCATAGAAAGTATACTGACAGACTCACAGCATAGAAAGTATACTGACAGACTCACAGCATAGAAAGTATACTGACAGACTCACAGCATAGAAAGTATACTGACAGACTCACAGCATAGAAAGTATACTGACAGACTCACAGCATAGAAAGTATACTGACAGACTCACATAGATGAAAAAGGACAACTACACAAAATCAACCAACTTCATCAATCAATGATTCAGTCCCTTGAGTATACATACCCATGAGTTAATTTGAAAATCATTTCTAAAACGCAATAGAATGAAGGAAGGCTTGAGATGGCAGCATACAGTTCCATGGCAAGGCTAACCCTTAGAGAATACACTTTGATGATCATGAGGACAATGAACGTAATAATGTTGTTAGTTAGACCCTAGATCACGCTCTTCATAACTTTTCTATAATATACTAATACTAGCCGGATATTACCCGCGGCCAGCGGGGCTTACTTTGTGTATTACTAATCTAGTGGATTAGATTTATATAGATCTATGTCAAACTTAGCTAATGTCCCTTTTAAGTTTTTATCTTTCGCCAAGAAAATAAAAGTAGTTTTGTAAAAATGGGTTTACCCGTTAAACCGATATATTCATTTAAAATATAAAATACTATGGAAACGGGTTTACCCGATTTCAATATAAGTATTAAATTGAAAGAAACCTGCGATATAAAGAACGTCAGGATGTCTAAATTTGCAGATATAAAGAACGAATTTATTTAAAAAATCTATTGGAACACAAATTTGTAGGTTAATTTTATCAAATAATGAAATCAATGGACTATATTTTGTATTTTCATGTGTCAAAGTAAAAAAACTATCTTTGCAAACTATTGCAAAGTGTAGTTCTTGAAATTAGATCTAGATCTAGATCCTTTAGGTCTTGTCTCATGTAAATATGGCTATATGACTTAGATCTTCTTACATTATATAATACAGACGTTACTTCAAAAAAGAAGATGATTACGTCCTACGCGTCATGCATTTAGTCATGCATATTAACCAATGACTTAAATTCTGCCAAGTCACTGGTTTTCCTGGCTAGCTCAGGCAACCCATTCCATGCACTAAAAGCACTAGGGAAGAAGGAGTATTTGTACAAATTTGTCCTAGCATATGGGTCGAGGAATGTGCCTTTATCTTTGTGTCTTTCAGAGTATTTTATTAAATTTTGTTTTTGTATTTGAAGATTATGGTTCAGTGTTTTATGTATAATTGCTACTTTACTTTTGAGTCTTCTGTCCTGAAGGCTTTCTAAATTTAGTGATTTTACTATAGGTGTTACTCTAGTCAAATGTGAATATTCATTTGTTATGAATCTCACTGCTCTATTTTGTGTCTGTTCCATTTTTCTAATGTTTTCTTGAGTTGAGGGGTCCCAAACGGAGGATGCATATTTTATTATGGCCTAACCAAGGTTAAATAACATTTTAGTTTTATGTTCTTATTTGATTTATAGAAATTTCTTTTAATAAACCCTAATGCTTTGTTGGATTTTTTTATAGTTTCATCAATATGTGGATTCCATGACAGTTTTTCATTTATTATAACACCTAGGTATTTTGAGTTTTTAGTCTGTGTTACTGGTTTGCCATGAATAAGATAAGTGGAATTAATTTGTTTTAGTTTTTTTGTTACTCTTAACAACTGACATTTTTCTGGGTGGAAAGACATGCTCCAATTTGATTCCCATTTCTGTAATTCATCTAATTCTCTTTGTAAAATATCTGTGTCTTGTTTTGTTTTTATTTTTCTATATATTATGCAATCGTCTGCAAATAATCTGACTTTTGTTCCTGAACTAATGCAATTTGGTAAATCATTTATGTAAATTAAAAATAGTAGTGGACCCAAGACTGTTCCTTGAGGTACACCTGAGTTTACTGTTATTGGTGTTGATTTAGAGCCATTTATTATTACAGTTTGTTCTCTCCCTATCAGAAAATCTTTAATCCACTGATGCAGTGGACCGTTAATGCCGAAATATTTTAATTTTTTAAGCAAACTATGGTGGTGAACTTTGTCAAAAGCCTTGGAAAAATCTAGTAAGATAGCATCTATTTGTTCACTATTATCTAAACCTTTTGAGAAATCATCAATTAGTCCTATTAGTTGTGTTTCACATGATCTATATTTCCTAAAGCCATGTTGGTATGGGGTGAGGACATTATGTTTGTCTATGTGGTTTATGATGTTGCTACATATTATGTGTTCTAGTATTTTACATGTGATGCTGGTAAGTGATACTGGTCTGTAGTTTCCTGGGTCAGATTTTTCTCCGTTTTTAAACATTGGAGTGACATTAGCTTCTTTCCAGTCTTTTGGTAATCTGCTCTGGTTAAGTGAAGCCTGAAAGAGTATTTTGAGCACTGGGGCTAGCTCATTGCTTAGTTCTTTGAGTAATCTAGCTGGAATACCATCAGGTCCAGACGCTTTATTTGGTTTGGTGTTGGCTAATAGTATTTGAATTCCATTTTCTTGTACTACTATATCTTCTATGTTGTCTACTTGGTTCAAATTCAGTAATATGTCTTTGTCTCCTGGGGCTGAGAATGCTGATGCAAAGTATTTGTTTAGGATGTTTGCTTTAGTTTCATTACCATTATGTATTATGTTATGTTCATCTTTTAATGGCGCTATGCCTGTTGTTTCCATTTTCTTAGACTTAATGTATGACTATAGGTTTTTGTTGTTATCTTTAGATATTACATTGTTTATGTATTCACTCTGCAGCTGTCTGGGTTAAATTTTTTATATAGGTTTTCCTTCTGTTTACAAAGCTTACTTAGTCTATTATTAAAACAGCATTTCCAGATCCATGAAATAATAATACTTTCATAGAGTTGATCAACTTTTTATTAGGATCTTAAGTTTGTTTTAGGGCTTCTTTACATACGTTGCGTTTCCAGTTAGCAACCAAGGAACATTTATGCCAAGTTTTATCAAGATTGGTCAAACGGTTTTGATTTCTAAGCGGGACATACATACATACATACATACATACATACATACATACATAAATACATACATACATAAATACATACATACATACATACATACATACATACATACATACATATATGTATACATACATACATAAATACATACATACATACATTATATAAATAAATACATATGTACATACATACATACATACATACATACATACATACATACATACATACATACATACATACATACATACATACATACATAAATACATACATACATACATACATACATGCATACATACATTCTTGGGTTGTTTCATCATGAAAAAAAACAACAACTTGATTGACTAGGAACCATGGCGTATTATTTATTATAAACGTAAAGAAGTAAAAATGGAACCAAAAAAAAAGTAATAAAATACTCACAAAGACCCAAAGTCAAATAACCCTCTCCTATATAATATGCTAGGGCAGCGGTGAGGCGCGATCCCCTTAAGGCAGTGAAAATATGGATTTTTTTGGGTCTTTTCTAACTTGTAAAATGTATTCCTTAAAGCCCTGTCACACTCACCTATCACTAATTTGGCACTTGCGATGGACAAAAAAAAAAGAAAAATTAAAGTATTACTTTGGGTCTAGAACAACTAAGCCATTTTCACGATCGAAACCGCAGTGGTAAAATTTACCGAAAACAATTTTTAGCGGCCCCCGAAAGGGGAAAAGACGCTATTAGTTTTGTGTGGAATGTCTGTCCGTCCGTCCCGTTTAGATCTAGTAAACTAGAAAAGATAGTGAAAATCCAACATCATGATATTTTAGACCTTTCAAAGTTCTGATGCAACGGCTACTTTTTTCTTTTATGAAAGTTTAAAAATTTAATTTTTAAAATCAACTATGCAAGCAGTTTTTTCATAAAAATACACCATTTTTACAACTATTCACTATTAATATTACCAAACACTTGAGACTATTTAGTAAGGGAGATTGCATTTTACCATATTTTAAACTCTTTCTCTCCCGACCAACGATGCCATCGTTGATTTGACCCCATTAAATTAGCTTCATTTTTGGGTTTGTCAGCTTTTATTTGTGTTATTTAACAATGGGGCATGCATTTATCTCTCTACAAATTATAACTTTTGCTGATTAAAACAAAACCGTTATTGAAGTTTAACCCTAACAAGCTAATAAAATACAAAAGAGAATTTTTTTTAATTCCTTCTGAACATGAAAAATTACGAGAGATAGAGTTATACATTTATGCTGCTCTGTGACTATAAGATACATAACTAAGGATTTTTTTAATTTTTTTTTTTTTACGAAATTTTTTTTTTATGAGGCTTTGAATAAGAAATTGACCCTATATAAAACAATTAGATCAATAAAATAATCAGTATATGAAATCAGTTTGGCCAGGTTCACTTCTAACTTCACTTTCACCTATCACTTGGTCTGCTGGACCGTTAGGGCACCACACAAGATCTGTCAACCTTAGTTCTCCATTCTTCTGTTATTTGCCTTTGATAGAATTTCATTCTGATATTCTTTCTGAAAATATTGAAACCTGCCTTTTTACTTGCCTTGGTGGACCACTTCGTGGCCGATTTTGAGTTTGTGTTTCCACACAAACCGTCTTTGTAACCTTGTCTCTTGACGATTTGAATAAGAGATTGACCCTTTGCAAAATCATTAGATCAATTAGACATTTATTATAAGACATCAATTTGGCCAGGTTCACATCTAACTTCACATTCACTTTCACCTATCCCTTGGTCTGCTGAACCACTGGGGCACCACACAAGATCTGTCAACGTTCTTCTCCATTATTCTCTGTCATGGCTGACTCGAGCAAAGTGAGTGCCACCTTAACCTGCGATACATGTAGACGGGAATGTTTCGAGGATTGGTCTCCAAGGTCACATGAACCATAGTCGTTCTACGACTGAAGGAAGGGACATGACTCATTGCTGATAAAAATAATAAAATATTTCAACAGTGTCCGTATAATCTGACATTAAATTTGTAGATAAAATATTAAAACTAATAAATGTCTACTTGCATACTTTATTGTAAGGCATTCTACAGAGGCGCCCAACTGCCCACGATATGGAGATACATTTGTTTCCGTATGCCCATCAGATAAATATGCAGGACGCTACAGAGCGAAATAAATAGCAGTGGGTTTATCCACATACGGTATTATTAATTTTCATTGAAGTGCTACGCAGAGTGGAACGGTATGAGATTCTGGATATGAGAAATACAGTTAGGGTTAGGCTCCGCATATGAAACTCGAACAGAGTTCCGTGTACTACTGCAGTGTATAAATTGTGTAAAGGCTTATGTACGATGTAATTATAAATTGATGCCCAGCCCCCTTTCTTTGCTCTTTTAAAATGCCTTCGCTTCATTTTTGGCTACGCCCGCGATAGTTACATCCCCTTCAGGTTAAGAATTCATTGTTTATTTCTTTATTGGTGTTTCCTGACCCTAACGTCAGGCAGAAATAATGCATTTTTGTTTTGTTTGGCTATTTGATTAAAAGCAAAAACACATAATGAAGCGCCATATTAATACCCGCGTCAATATTGATATATAATTGTAATAAATATATTTCTCAACGAGGAAGTAGTGACACCCACACACACACACATGGGGCCCACAGCTGTGGCGTAGCAACCATAGCGCGAAGGAGCTCATTACGCTTGGGCCCATGCCTCAAGGCCAGTTGGAGCCCACATTAGAATTTAGGAAGAACATTTGTTTGTTCATTTTAAACACTGTTAAGTAGTTTAACTCTGTTAAGAAGTTGTAAAAACATTTACTTTTACTTATATGCAGTCCTAACTGAATCAAACGTTATGACATAATTACTTTTTTAAATAAAAAAGTACGATCTTTACATTGGAATGTCTTTACATTTAGTTTACTCATTTTTTGTCACACACTAAATTTGTCTTATTGGCTGGAGAGGAGCCCATCAAGATATTCTTAAACCCGGAGTACTAGTGTGATATTTACTTGTGTAGCAGGCAGTGGTTACGTCCTATAGTCCTCGCAGTACTGGTGTGATATTTACTTGTGTAGCAGGCAGTGGTTACGTCCTATAGTCCTCGCAGTACTGGTGTGATATTTACTTGTGTAGCAGGCAGTGGTTACGTCCTTTAGTCCTCGCAATACTGGAGTGATATTTATTTGTTTAACAGGCAGTGGTTACGTCCTATAGTCATCGCAGTAATGGAGTGACCCGGGCATGCTACCCTGCCTCATAGTGGCGCCCGGGTGGAAACGATCGTAGGAAGAAACGATTAGGCTAAAGGGTAGCAAAACAAGACTCCCGTGGGGGTGCCTAAGGGGGTGCGAGGGCATCCTCATTGCACTGTGCGGAGTTGTAAAAAAAAGTTCCCACAACCTTGTCACAATCTAGGCACCGTTTCTCAAGGGGCCGTTACATAAATGGCGTGTCCTGCACGGTTAGCCTAGTATAGAAAAGGAAAATGGCAGGGGTCCCGGTGCACGCGGTCTCTGGCCGCGAGTCTGACACCCCGTCAGACAGAACAGTGTACACTGTTCTCATTCAGGCTGGTGAAAGGGAGCTCTTGTTCACTTTTGCTGGCTTAGAGTTCCAAGAGCCGAAAGCTCAACTCTACCTGACAGTTTCAAGAAGTAATGGAGTGATATTTAGCCTACTTGTGTAGAAGGCAGTGGTTACGTTGTATTCATCTACAGTCTCTGGCCATCACCTAAATTAAAATCCTATACTCTTAAGCGAGCAATTCTTATATGTATGTATGTATGTATGAATTTATGTGTATATATTTATATATATATAAATTTTATTTCAAAAACGGCTCTAACGATTTTCTTTAAAATTTCAAGGTATGTGCATATTAGTGAAAAAAAAAATTCTCAACTCATTGGCCACATCGGAAAACTCGAGGTCGACCGTTATATCGGTTTGAAAATGCCTCATTATCGAAAAATTAATTTTGACTAGAATGTTTTATGAATGAAAATTTTCCATGACGTAAACGGGAAAAACGCTGCTTACGTCACTAGGCTTATCGCAGTACACTAAAATAATTCTTTGCAAACAAGAACGAGTTTTAAATAACCATTAGACCTAATTAAACATTTGCGCACCATCTTACTGTAGATTGATTGAACTATGAAAGAAAAGTAATGAAATTAAATGTACCGATGTATAATTAGTTATTGTGTTTTAAGTGCTTAATAAATTGTTTACTCTTTGATTGCGTAGAGTGGTGTAGATACCTTTTACTTTGTTGTTTATTTTGCTGGTGACCTCCAGCTGTCTCGTTCTGAGGCCGCATGCAACCATGTGCTATCTTCTATGTCAACTAAGGCAAGTTGGCGCCTAAGCTGGTCCTTTAAGCGTTACGGTGTTACTTCGACCACTTTTTAGCTCACCAAAAAAGACTGCCTTTGGCATACAGAATACTGCTCTGTCCAGAGTAACTGTCGTACTTAAAGAATTCCCTCTATACCAAGGCCGCGGATACACATTTGAGACCGAAAGAAAATCTTAATCGACCACCTGCGAACAATGGTTTTGCTTGCCCTTGATGTGGCAAAATATGTAGGTCACAGCTGGGGCTGCGTATCCACGAGAAATAGTGCAGTCCTTATTAATCTTCGGACTCGAAGACAAGCCTTAAAATTATTATTTTGCTGGTGAATTATTACCATGTGTTCATGCTTCGGTGTCTACTTCCCGTACTAAAAAAAAAAAGGAAATGGTCATAACACAGCTTCTCTACGCCTTAATTGCTCACACTGAACATGATATCTAGCTAGCGGTGAACGAGTTTGCGTACACTGCAGCCTCTTTTGATTTAACTATAAACCTCGGTAAAAAGCTTGGGGTTTGGGCGTGGTGACGAAAGTTCTGAAATGAGGGATGTATAAAGGCAGGCCATATCCCTCCACGGGCTGTAGCACCACTGGGATAAATGGATGGCAAAAGCTGGTATGAACTTCTTATAGTCCGACAGTTATGCTGGGCAGGGCACGTATCCCGAATGGGGACGAACATATTGTTCGGCGTAGCATAGGTGCCTCACGGAAACGTTTCTTTAGAAAACTAATGCAATGATTTAAGTCTATTAAGAAAAAATGCGCCTATTTACTTTGTCACAAAGTGCCTGTTTTACTCTATAACATAGAGATTTGCGTCACTTGATGTTTCGTACTAAAGCCATAATGAATATACAAATTCCATAATTAAATGACTGAACGTAACCATCTGAGAAGTTACACTGCAAATACTTTCTTCCAAGCCAATAATAGTAGGCCTACAATAGTTTTACGCAAAAAAATGGATTGCAAAACTATAAGACGGACGTGAGCTGTGGTTTGTCTAGACTGTAGGAGGACTTAAGAGACTTTATATTTAATCGCCATGTACAATTACATTTAGAACTAACAGAACACTAAAGCAACTCTTCAGATTATAAGTCTTTATCTGATCGTTCATTTTCATAATTACAAAAATATTCCCAAAATGACTTCGGACAAATAGAAATTAATTAATAATATCGCTTTATCCCGTGCTTTTAAGAATGTGCGCTTATAATACTCTCTAATTCAGTCACAAGAAGCAATGGCACTTGGTTTCCAACATCTATTCGGTCCAACACCAAGCCGTGTTTATGCCATCTCCCATTTAGCTCACGCCTGTCACACAAGTCCTGGGTTGAATCAACCATACTAAATGAAATATAGATGTTAAATGTTTTCTTGGAGGTTCAGCGAGTGCCTATTTAAATTATTCCGATAGCGGATTTCAGCGGTGGTTGATTTTGAAACCAATACTATGCCAATGCCCATACATTCTCATCCTATGACTTCAAAACCATCCATTCGAAGTTTATTTCTTTGTTTTCTTGCGGTGGTTGATTTTGAAACCAATACTATGCCAATGCCCATACATTCTCATCGTATGACCTCAAAACCATCCATACAAAGTTTATTTGTTTCTTTATTTTCTTGCGGTGGTTGATTTTGAAACCAATACGATGCCAATGCCCATACATTCTCATCGTATGACCTCAAAACCATCCATTCGAAGTTTATTTCTTTGTTTTCTTGCGGTGGTTGATTTTGAAACCAATACAATGCCAATGCCCATATTCACCTCAAAACCATCCATTCGAAGTTTTTTTGTTTCTTTGTTTTTTCTTTTCTAATGGTGGTTGATTTTGAAACCAATACGATGCAATTCCCACTCATTCACATCGTATGACCTCAAAACCATCCATTCGAACAACTTAATTTTTTTTAAAAAAAGGTACGATCTTTACATTGGAATGTCTTTGCATTTAGATTACTCATTTTTGTCACACAATAAATTTGTCTTATTGTCTGGAGGGGTGCCCACCAAGATGTTCTTGCTACGCCACTGTACGTAATCGATGCATTCCTGCGCATATATCACCACTTCACAGATCGATCCATTCCCACGCATATATCACCACATCACAGATCGATCCATTCCCACGCATATATCACCACATCACATTAGATCAATGCATTCCCACGCATATATCACCACATCACATTAGATCGATGCATTCCCGGGCATATAACACATCACATTAGATCAATGCATTCCCACGCATATATCACCACATCACATTAGATCAATGCATTCCCACGCATATATCACCACATCACATTAGATCAATGCATTCCCACGCATATATCACCACATCACATTAGATCAATGCATTCCCACGCATATATCACCACATCACATTAGATCAATGCATTCCCACGCATATATCAACACATCACATTAGATCAATGCATTCCCACGCATATATCACCACATCACATTAGATCAATGCATTCCTACGCATATATCACCATATCACATTCGATCAATGCATTCCCAAGCATATATCACCATATCACATTCGATCAATGCATTTCCACGCATATATCACGATATCACATTAGATCAATGCATTCCCACGCATATATCACCATATCACATTCGATCAATGCATTCCACGCATATATCACCATATCACATTCGATCAATGCATTCCCACGCATATATCAACATATCACATTCGATCAATGCATTCCCACGCATATATCACCATATCACATTAGATCAATGCATTCCCACGCATATATCACCATATCACATTCGATCAATGCATTCCCACGCATATATCACCATATCACATTCGATCAATGCATTCCCACGCATATATCACCACACGCATTCTCCGATCAAGTTGATACTTTATTCAATAATCTATTGTTGCTAACGAAACATGAACCAATAAAAACAAATAAACATATAGTCAATTAATTATTGTTAATTTATTATTTATATAGATGTAAGGGTGACGTTCTTTCATTAGATAAGCATTGTTTGTTTGTTTTTTTAAGATAATTCAATTTTTGTTTTGCATGTTTGCGTAGCTTATATCGGCTCAATCCGTCAATCTAATAAAAGTTTGTACACTTTATTTCTCCTGTAGCCAATCTCGGATCACGCTAAAAAAAAAAATAACAAGAATATATTTTTAAAAACAAATTAGTTAACTAGTTGTGATTAATTATTTTGTTTGTTGTTTGGTATCTCGAACAAGGGAAAGAAATTGTATTTGACTAATGTGGTGATATAAGTTGAATTAGCTCCCTTTATACTTTAAATAGAGGAAAGTTTTAAACTAACCTTTTATTTTTATAAGCACTCCCCTAGCACAGTGGTTATTGTATTGGCTTGAGGATGCTGAGGAGCCTTTAGCGATTTTATAAATGCATTTAAAAAGCGATCTCGGTAACATTTACATAGATACCTCCTTCTTTCTCCTTCCCCCCCCCCCACTCCGTCCTTTCCCGACTGGTCCAGACAGTGATAGGATCACAACGCATTTAGAAAGCTAAAAGTATGACATTGCGCTAACAAGAACAATTGGTAAAAATATTTTAAATCGCACAGATTTATTATTGTTAGTCTAGAGTCTAGATCTAGGTCTATTACAATTTTAATTACATGATTGGTCCAAACTAGTTTATACAACTACGCTTTGTAAAAGGTGAAAGAAATGGTGATATGAAACATTCAATATTTTTTTTTATTCGTCCCTTTCGAAGTTTCATTTAGAATTCATGTTTTACTAATATTCAATTGTTACTTGTGTCCAAAAATGGTTCAAGCTATTATAATGACATAGATGTTTGATAATAATAGGTTTACCGTTTAGATGTTTGCAATGAAATAAATAGCTGCTTCTATTGAGATATAATGCCTTTCATGCAGACTAAACTTAAAAAGCGCCATCTTATATTATAATTATATAGTTTGATAGAAAGGTATGAATAAAATGAATAGGCCTAGATGTAAATCTAAATATCTTATAATTATTAAATGTTCTTACGATAACGTATTCTTCAACTTTTTTGGTGTTTTGCATAATGTATAACTACTATAACTAATACTTATGATTACGCTAGGTTTGCGAATGATCTTCAATATTAATGCGCTTTGAAATATCATCTGATTTCTATGTGGAAGCTATATGATCTATGGTAAGCACATGTAGTAAAATTATTATACAATACGTTATACAAGAAAGCAAGAATATCTCTGACTCTTGGGCTGAAGAATAAACTGAAGAAAAAAGTCTTAAAAACGTGTAGAAAATGACACTTTCAAATTGTTGGAATGGTTCTAAAAAAAAAAAACTTGTATAAAGAGATGTTGATTACATTGTACGATAAGAACCAAGAACGATCATTTTACACCTTATATAAAAAAAATTTGTCATATTTGCCATCTAGCCATAAATCCGCATTCGAGCAGACCTATTAATCATCTTAAACCGACATTACCAATATTTAATATATCAATATCAACACTATCGATTTTAATTCTATTGAAGAAGACAATGCAACTTCGCCAATGTGATTATACTGTGCTCTACAGTCCAGTTTGGGTCCAATACTTAAGTACCACATCGGTCTGTTGATGTTTCATGCGTGAACAAAACAGGCCTCAAGAAATCTTAGGGCGATCAGTTCCATTCAAAAATATATGCTTTCCTGCCTCGAATGTCTCTCACACTTGCGTATCGGTCTGCGATTCGTCTTTGTCACAGCACCTTGAATTAATTTTGTTGATGTTGGTGAGCAAAACATTATTTCTAAATGGCAGGCATTAAAACTTTGCTAAGTAGTTTGGTTAAGTTGCTGATGTATGTTAAAATACAGTGCATGTGTTAATGTAGAAATGTTTCTTATCTGTCTTTCATTTGTCATTGTAGACCTATGAAAGTCATGTCAAAAGACGATTTAATGCGTGATGTAATGAATAGGTCTATTATATATATATATGCTATAACATATAATATTATATTATATATATAGTGCTTTTTGTGATAGTACGCACCTCTACGGCGTACCGGCACCATTTTCAATGTGGGGAAAAAATTATAGATACTTTTTTTTAAATTTTAACCTTTATTATTAATGTATTACTATTTAAAAGTTAGGCACTCCATCACTGAGTACCGGCACTATTTGTTTACAAACACACACACACATATGTATATATGCAAAAATATATATTTATATATATATATATATATATATATATATATATATATATATATATATATATATATATATATATATATATAATATATATATATATATATAGGCCTATATGCCGGAAAGGGAGAAAGTATATCTTGTAAGTTGTACTTTGCGCCATTTTCCCCATTACTTCGTAAAAACAGTAGAAGATAATGCTTAAAACGAACATGTATATATTTTTAAAAATGTACAAGTCTCAACACTCAAACCGTCAGCTGATATTCTTTAATGTTTTTATACAGATGATTGAATGTAGATAAACCAACGTAATCAAACAATGTTATGCATACGTAATTGTACTTTACAGTTCACATGATCATTCATATTATCTGCAATTATCTAAAACAGAAAAAAAAATGTCCTTGTAGAAAATAGTGTCCAGTGTTCAGAGGCGTGTCCATGTCATGTGTGGGCTAGTGTCAGTTTCGGTGGCTAGCATGCATAGCGTGTGTCGTTAGAACAGGAGAAGCAACCCTTGCTAGCTTCACAGACGGCTTCAACTCCTAGGACTGAGGAATTAAATTACGATGACAATAAAAATCAATATAAAAGGTTAAAACTGTTTATGATTGCAATAAACAAATATAGTTTTATACTTGCCTGAAAAATGTAAGTCAACATTAATATATTTTTCAATTTTAATCAAAATAATATTTTATAGCATTAATATTAAATGAAATACTATTACCTAAAGCAGAGAGCACAGATCATTAAAAGCCTAGACTGTACCGCATTAATTATTTCACAGCAGTCGTGACATAGATTGAAAGTTAGGAAGTTGTAAATGAAACCTAATCATTTGTTACTGTTGCAGCCAGTCTCTGCAAATCTGGACACTTCATCTCTCTTCCAATCTGACAAAGCTAATTGACCATCTGACCAAACGTCTCAACTGTTATGTAATTGTAGGCAACTTTCAAGTTTGAATGAGTTTTGTCACAAACTTGGTTGGGTAGACGATGACAGCTTCCTGCTTTAAACTTACCATACTACAGAAACGAGATATTCCACCTTGGTCTATTGTTTTACATGTTCCATACTCTTGGCAGAGGGTTAGGGTTATTGGTGACTTTGTTTGACCTATCCCAAGTTCTATTGAAACAATTCATTGGTCAGGTATTGGTCTAGCTCTACAAGGTGGTCAGAGCGAACATATTCAGTGTCAACACTAAAAGATTAAACGTGTCAAGTGTGCCAGCGTAACACAGAGAGAGAAGAAATGTTCCCAATGAGGATGGGAAGACGATGGCCCAGTAATTGTTGAACTCGTTCTTATTCCAATTCTTCTTTTAGACCAAAATGGAATGAAAAGTGTAATCTATCTGTCATTTGATGATTATGAAAACTTTATGTACAGTATAAAGATCCCCATGTTACGTAAATAAATTGTCAAGATCTACGGCTAGAATAGGATATTTACATAATTTTTATTCCAGGGGCCCTGATTTGTATTAACCACACTCTACCAGCGTCACAGTGTGCATGTTGGAGTCTAGGGTGTGTGTATTAAATATAAACTATCTTGGGCGTTTGTGTTGGAGAGAAAAAGAAATCGAGTAGGTTTTTATTGGAGAAAGATTCTATGGAGTGTGTCTTGAACAAAGAGAAGTAATAGAGTGTGTCTTGGACAAAAAGAAGTCATAGAGTGTGTCTTGAACAAAGAGAAGCTATAGAGTGTGTCTTGAACAAGAGAAGCTATAGATTGTGTCTTGAACAAAGAGAAGCTATAGAGTGTGTCTTGAACAAGAGAAGCTATATAATGTGTCTTGAATTATGAGAAGCTATAGAGTGTGTCTTAAACAAAGAGAAGCTATAGAATGTGTCTTGAATAATGAGAAGCTATAGAGCGTGTCTTAAACAAAGAGAAGCTATAGAGTGTGTCTGGAACAAAGAGAAGCTATAGAGTGTGTCTTGAACATAAAGAATCTATGTAGTGCCAAGTGAGCCAGGCACTTAATTAAACTATAAGATTGAAATCATTCTCTACAAATTACTCTTTAGTTCGCGCTGATTAGGTATGAATCAAGCTAATTGGTTCTGAATGTGATACAATTTTTTAACATCAAATAACACAATGTAAATAAATCGTTCAATATATTAAATTTTGTTTTCTTCTTACCGTAATAGGAAAGTGCCAGTATGGCTGCAGATACCACCAAGTTTAAGGCTCGTTTAGCGTTCATGGTGTCACCTTTTGATTTAAAACAAAACAACAATATTTTTAAAAAAATGTGCTTGCTTTACATAAAAACAAGGAAGCTTAGTACTATATGGCCTACATAGTACGACAAATAGACTTAGACATAGAGGATAGGTAGGCCTATTTATCTGATAATGGTCGAACACAGGACTTCATCAGGCGCATTTAAAAATATAAACAGTGAGTGCTTCATCCCCTTCACTTTGTTTACATTGTCATTTTCACTTTTAGACACTGATTACATTCTGTAAGCAATATAGAAAAAGAATAGGGAGCGATATGGAGAAATATATAACGGAATTAAAAGAAAAGCCAAAGAAAATGAATTTCAAAATAAGAAGAGATTGTAAAATAGATAGGCCTATGATAAGCAATATCAATGAAAACTAAATGAATCAAGATGTGAAGAGGAATTTCTTAAATGCGTTTTTAGTTGTGCCAGTCTCTTAGTACGGACCTAAAATAGGTGAACTTCAACCATATGGATGTTATTTTGTGATGCAGGCGTAAGAGTGTAGACTCTACAGCGCTTAATTAGAAGTGTAGGAAACAAACACCTTTGAATACAGCCTATCAACACCTTCCTATTGATCTAGTGTGTGAATGAAAATGTCCAATCGGAGAGCTTTGAACCATTAAAAAAAATACACGTCGGATCGAAGTCCAAAATGTGATTATGATCGAAGATACGAAATAAATAAGAAAAAAATTTATAACAGTAACAACAATCAAATTTGTAAATAATATTATACGTCTACGTACAGATAGAAGCTGGTCAGATGTAACCTATTCGCCCAGACTTACTTCACATCTACGTCTTAATTCTATTTATACTTTTCTTAAATTTTTTTCTACAGGCCGTACTGTTTGACTACAATAGCTATAAACAGAGGCACTGACACTAAGCTCTTAATTAAATCAAGCC
The DNA here is from genome assembly GCA_036873155.1 of Biomphalaria sudanica. Taxonomy (NCBI): domain Eukaryota; kingdom Metazoa; phylum Mollusca; class Gastropoda; family Planorbidae; genus Biomphalaria; species Biomphalaria sudanica. Next base: position 33,616 of record JAZGLO010006205.1, read on the forward strand.
TGTAAGATGGGTAGATTTTAGCCCATACTCGCACAAAAGACCATTAACAAGCTGTCGCCATAAAGCTGGTCAATCATCAGTCTTCTAGGGACCAGGACAAGGTGAAGAAACCAAAGATACGACGTCTTCGGCATTTGAAAAACAAAGGCAAAAAAAATCATAATTGCCTTATATCCTGTGGCTTTGTCTCACTCAACAAGGTCTACACCAGGGCGGACCGTGTGTCAATATTTGTATTGGATACTATCCAACCCACAAACCGCGTACTATAAGGTGGAAGAATCCATGCAATCACCTCTCAAAACATTATTGGAAGCAATACGAAATTAGGATAGAAATATGAAGTTTAATGATATTGTACTCAGCAAAACGAATTATTTCCTAGTAATCGATCAAAGAATAAGACGACATAATTTTACTTTCTGTCCTACATTTTTCTTTTCCTTTTTGTTTTTTAGACGGAACGGCTTACTCAATAGAACAGATGTCACAATACTAAGTTCTTCTATAAATCATATGCCGCTGTTACAAAAGTGAATGTAGGCTTTGGGATGGTTGCCGGCGTCTAACGCTTTGATTTGTTGGAGGATGATGATCTTCATAACTCATTGATAGAGTTTCTCGGGCGTCAGTGGCGGATTAGCGATGGATGAGAGAAGTTTAGGGGCGCCTATGTTATTGTTTTTACAAAGCTTATATCAACTCTGTCTGTCTGGTAAGATGTTTGTACGCGTTATTTCTCCCACATCCAATCTCGGATCAAGCTAAAATTGTGCACAATTATTTCTTGTACCTGACAAAATTTATTTAGATGCTCGGCAAAATATTTCCAGCGCTGTAGAATCTAATTTCTTAGCTCTTTCGCTTGTAACACGTTATAATGTTTCTGTTGGCAACAATGATCTTTCAATGGGGAAAGGAGGGGGGGGGGTCGTCTCCCGATATTCATCATATTCCTCTGCTTTTTTTTTTTTAGGTTACATTATGTTGGTACCACATTTCTTCATATTGCGTTCTTTCTTTTTTTTTTTTTTTTTCTTACTGATCTTCAACTTATACCTTCATGAAACCTGGATGGGCTCTCAATAACGACTCTAATATTTTTCTTATAAATTTGACAGTTGCTATATATTATTTGGAAAAGAATTACTAGCTCGTTCGCCACACTGAGAAAACTCTAGTTTGACCTTTATAATTTTTCAAATTAAAAAAAATGTTCCTTTTTCTTTTTACAGTACCTCTATTCATGTCATAACTTCAGGGAGGGTGGATCCTGGACTCTGGTCTCAAAAAACGGCTGTAACTATTTTTCTAGAAATGTAACAGTTGATGTGTATCGCTGAGAAAAGAAATAGTAGCTTGTTGACCACACGGGGAAACCCTAGTTTGACCGTTATCATTTTTCAAATAAAAAATTAAATAAATCTAAAGTTAGCTAGAGACCTAGATCTACGTCAATATACAACATCGATTTTGAAAGTAGCCTACCATCCTGTTCTTGAAATGACTGTAGACTTCGGTAATTTCCGAATGCAACTACTTTTTTTATGACTGAAGAGTTTGATAAATTAATGTTCAGAAACATTTTGCGCATCGTCTTCTAAGTTAAGATGACCAGATGTCCCGACTTAGGCGGGACAGTCTAGCTTTAAAACTTTTGTCACGCTTTTCATAAGATGTCCGGGCGTGACAGCCAATGTTCCGCTTTTATCCCAAAAGTCAATTAATGTCATGCTTTTGATTTAAAATCTTTCTTAATCTTTGGACTAAATACAAAAATTACCACCTTGCAGCGTTTCCTTCTGAATACTATTTCATGTTCGATGCTTCGCAGACACCTGTGTTAGAGGCATGAGAAGGGCTTTTATTTTGCAGCATCCTACCTTCTAAGAAACTGACGTCAGCACATTTTCTTTCAATTTCTGGTGTGTTGTCTTTCTGGATGTTTTTCACTGATTCTGTGAATCAATTCCAGCTTACAGTGACGACATTCCTTCGCTTGGCTTTCCCTTCTGTTGAAGTTGATGACTGGGTAAAAAATCGTATTTTTCAATTGGAAGGCCCTTGTAAGCCTCCATTAAAGTACTTCTACAATATCTAAATATTTGTTTAATAGTTTATTCGCAGCTGCTAAAGTTACTTTTGCATATCATACAGTTTTCAATCAATGGACTGCACTTTGATAAGAAATGTTTGACCCAAAATATACATTTGCAAGAATCAAGTGTGAAGCAATCGTTTGGGCCCTTTAAAATTAATTAAGTCAATAAGCAGCTGCTAGTGATATCCAGTTTTTGATTGTGTTGACGGAGGCTTCGAGCCCACACTAAAATGAAATTGTTTTTCCTGAGGATACTATTTTTTGTGCTACCCTTCGCGGGAAATCTTTTAAACAAAAAAAAAAAACAGTCGATTTAGAATAAAGCAGAATTTCGGGCTATGGAAAAAAAGGGGGTTAGGTTAGCTCAGAAGCTTTCGGTGGAAAGAGTATTTAAATTATATCTTTGAAATCATATTTCTTTTCTGAAAAGAAGTGTGCCACCATAATCAAAAGCGTCTTTGAAAACCCGTATGATGAATTGTGGCTGCATTTTGTACGCAACATTGCGATAATATTCCATGCAGAAGTTCTGTTTGATGACAGGCAAAATATCAGTGCCCTTGAAGTATCTTCTGCCTTTTTGACGAATAGCTCAGATGTTCGCATGCGATTTACTATTTTTGGATGACGCGAATGAGTTAGAAAAATGAATGTAGCAGTAGCAATCGTAAACATTTACAAAAATTTTGCCGAGTATTTCAGAGAGAAAAGCGGCCTATTTTACCTTTTCAGATGGATAGCACAGAAAGATGTTCTTTCTTGGAAATCGTTTCAATTATATCCTGCAATTATTAAACTTATTTTGTGTATAGGTTTACAATGTGTATAAATTGCGTGTGTAATTTATAACAAAGTAATAAAAAATTGTTGAAATATTGCACGAAAAAAATCTAACCCCGTTCTTGATCGAGATGTGTCCAGTGGCGTAGCATCCATGGTGCGAAGGGGTTCAATGAACCCAGGCCCACGACCATTAGGCGCCCACAGACTGAAGCGTAGCAGCAATGACGCAAAGGGGCTCATTACCCATGGATCCATGACTCATGAGCAGCTGGGGCCACCATGAAAACTTTGGGATGACACCAAAGTGAAAAAATAAATGCACTTTGGTAAAAACCTATAGTAAATAGAATTAAAAAAAGCTCCTCAAAATATTCGGAATGTCGTACCAAAATTTCCATTAACTTCAATAAAACATTAACTCGTGTTTTAAGCTTTAATGTAAGGAACTACTTTCCATCAGGTTTATTGTAAATTGTAATGGTGGCTAACCCTAATAGTGCGTTTGGGGTGATAATCGTTTCCATATCGTCCCATTTCTTTTTTTCCCTGTATGTTTATAAAACCATTGATAGTATTACAGATATGAGAGGGAAAAGGGGGATGGGGAGAGTTTGGTTAAGAATATATTCATGTGTTGTACAGGGGGGAGGGGGACGACAATAACAATTAGGTCTATAAGGAAAGTCACGAATTAAAATTTTGATACAACTGCTAAGTATTCAATTTTCTCAAAGCTTACTCTGTTGTTTTTTTTATTATTATTTTGTTTTGTATTTAAAATATGTAAAATAAATGTCCATACGTTACCAATAAGAAGTCCTTGATCTTATTTTAATTATTTTTTTTTATATTTTTAATCGGGTCCTTCAGCATCGAAGTGTAAACTAGAAGCAGATCTATGATTATCTTATGGTGTGAATATTGAGAGTTAGTACATAAAGAAGATATATATTATATATTTTGAAGTCTTGTTTTCAAAACTGTGTATTTCAATGAGGAAAAAACGGTTAACATATTAAATTTTTTTTTAAAAAAAGGTCGTTACCGGTATTTAAAAGACAAAAGCACGCTACAGATTATAGTGGAGTCGGATTTTCAACAGCGTTTATTGTTTTTGAAATCTGGACGTGACGGTCTTCACAATACTAAAACATGCTTTTCACTTTTCGGGGTGTCGCTTAAACGAAATAATAAGATGTTTTCGATTCCTAAAATTAAAGGGGAGAGGAGTATCTTATAATATTTATATATTACAATCGTTAATTCAAAAGAAGATATGTCCTACGCATTTCATGAATCAGTCTAGTCATGCATGTTAATCAGTGACAAACTCTATTAAGTCGTTTATTTTCCTGGCTGATTCAGGCAACCCATTCCATGCTCTAATGGCATTAGGGAAGAAGGAGAACTTTTATAAGAATTATTCCCTAGCAATAAACGAAAGCATAATAATGTGATGTAAAATATTGAATTAAAATTTAGGAATGTACGTCTCACAGTGGGTAAACTGACCTTTTTGGGGCAATCGCAAGTACTGTACAGGGTATATCAAAAGTGATTAATTTTTCTAACAACATGGAAAGAAACAAAACTTGAGACAAATACTTTTTTTAGGTGACAACTAGGTGGGACAATTAGGAATGAAAGTGTAGTGTAGATAAATCTACATAATTTCACAACATAATCAATGTAAACAGTTTTTATTTTGACTCCTCATATCGTAACAAAAGTTAGCCATTAGTTAAATATTTTGAGTACTTCATAAGTTGTCATCACAACTTGTGTTCACTATTTGTCCTAATGTCACGAACATTATCTAACAAATTTATTTTTTTTCAAATATTTCGGTTCATATTAATGCTATCTAATCCTTAACTAATGAAAGTTCAGACTTCATTAGCTATCTCCCTCACTAACCATGCCTCCAAAGGTGCTGGATTGGATGAACATAATATATATATAAATATATATATATATGTAAAACAAAAAAAAATGTGAGATTACTTTATATCAAGAACTAATCACTTGTACAATTATTTCCTGGATTTTGTTAGGCGAGAAATAATTTAAGTATTTTCAAATGAATATTGGTTATAGCCGAATCAATGTTGTTCACTGTTGACAGCAGTGTTTTCATTCCATTATGTAATTATAGAATGCAAAAGAAGCAACTAAAAAACATGGAAACAATTCTTCATTTTATTGGATAAGCAACCAGATACAATGTCTAATGTATGTTGTTGCTCTGGGTCTACAGGTCTAAGAATAACAGCTTATAATAATATCAACTGCTCCAGTGTTTGTGATCAGCCAACCAGAAAACTTGTACTTATCACAACACTGCCTCTAGAATACCATTAGTACCAACATACATGAAATTTGCAAACTTAAAAAACAAAAAGAGAAGTACTCTGTACATACAATTAATATCTCCAGCCTAAAGTCTATTACATGCATCAGAAATCAACATTTGACAAAACAACTATGTAAAAAGACAAATAGTAAGTACAAGCCCATTGACTGAGAGCTTGCACTTTCAGTCTAGTGTACAGAAGGTTCTTTATTTCAATACATCACCGTCGTCAAATTCAAATAAAAATATTTTGTGTGACAGCTTCAAACATGTAAGATTCAGTACAAGTCAATCAGTGGTTCAGATCTTTGAATGTTCAAAGGAGATAATAATGGTATTGAGCTAAAAGGGTATGTTATGTGAAGACCAAATAAAAACAAAATCAAAATACAAAAAAGACATTTCATCAACTCCCAGGTAGTACAAAATAGTCATTAAAGTAACAATGGTATGGCTGAGTGCTGCTATCAGTCTTTTGCATATTTTCTTTTCACTTTTAGAAACAAGAATATGCAGGTGTTAAGTAGTTAAGTGTTTACTATGTCTAGCCACTCAATAATAATGTAGGAATCTAATATCACCAAAGACAATCAAATAGTTCAACATTCATTTATTGAAAACAATAATTGTAAATGAAACAATTATCACTAAATATAAGTAATTAGCTCTAGCTAAAACAAAATAACAGTAATTGAAAAAATTTATTTGGTAATGATTTTTTTTTTTTGGTTTATGTAGTCACCAACAAATTACAGAGATGGTGTTGGAAGATGGAGAGGGAGTGAACTAGAGTCTGTACCATGTCCACCATGAGATTTGCATTGTACTGCACTGTTTTTCCAATGAAATATGTTCTTCAATGTCTAACACAGTTATGCTAGGTAAACACCAGCTTACAACTTAATCATTGAAAAAAAAAAAAAGAGAGAGAAAATAGTCAAACAATGTACCAATGTCAATGGCACAAAGTATATACACTCTAAGAATAGATGGATCAAGTCTTACATTTCAATCTGTACACATCAAGTTTTAAAAACGTTTTTAAATTAATGAGATGGAAAATACAAACAGATCATCTTCCAACAATAATCTACTTTTTGCTGGCAGCACTCATGGCTATTTTCTTGAGGTGTGGTGTATCAAATGATTTTGGTCGCTCTATGGGAAGTCCTAATGCGCGGTCCCATATTAATGAAGCCAATACTCCCAGTGCTCTTGAGACTCCAAACATTACTGTGTAGTAGTTCATCTCTTTCAGGCCATAGTACTACAACAACAAAAACAATGATTCAGTAGTACGGGTATATAGTGATTTAAAATACTTCCTTTAACCAACAAAATCAATTTTTGCATAAATAAAACACTTGTTTAAAGTTTCATTGTTTTCAAATTTTATATTGAAAACAAATGGTTTGTTTTAATTATAAGATAAAATCTAGGCTAAAGAATTTTATATTCATTATTTAAATCAAATCTAATCCACATATGGAGGAAATATTAACAAATAAATTAAATTTGCAATCAGTATTTTCATTTCGCATTAGTAAAAAATAATTAAAATGTCAGGAATTTCTTAGGCTAGAAAACAGAAACAAATTCTTATCCGATAATGATCAGATCACAGACCTTTATACTTTGTTATGTACGCAACTCTTTTTCATCGTGATAAGGGAAGTCGCCCCAAATCTAGGAAATCAATCTTTTCTCTTAAAAAAGTAACAATCTTTAGTTTTCAAAGTTTAGAAATAATGCAATGATCTATTAATCAAAGAACTATATATTCTTGCAAATATATGAAATAAGGCTATTTCCTGGTAGTTTCCATTGAGATAATGTTTTGAAATTCCTACAACGAAATAATTCACGTCTGTTAATTTTAATCATCGTTTGTACATTTAAATAGATTGATCAATTAGATCTTTCTTAATTATGTATATCTAAAAATTGCAAAATAATAATTATGAGATGAGAGTGCTCTTATTTTCGATGTACAATTACTATATCTAGATCTAAACATTAAATTATATGTTACATAGGTTAGAGTTGTAAAAGAAACAACTTTACTTCTTATAACTACTTTACAAAACAATGCCTTGCTTCAGCTTTTTTTTTTATTTTTCACTACATTTTTTGTAGTGTTAAAAGATCTCCATGTCCAGTCTAGATATAATATATACTAGACATATTTTTCTCGCGGCCCGTGGGTCTTAATTTGCATATTACTGTCGATATAGTCACTGAGAGCGTTTTGTAAACAATTAAACGAAATAATAATGTAATAAGTAAAGCGAATGTGTAAATGTAAAAATAGTATGAATGAAGCTATCAAATCAAAACAGCTAATCGGCTTAATTCAATTTTTTCAAATTAAAACATTTGCTTGTAGGCCTACATATATTTGATTAAAATTTGAAATGAATACTTAATTTTGTATGTTCATGTGTTAAAGTATAAAGTAGATCTTGAGGTAGACATAGATCTAGATCTAGACTAATCTAGAGTTAAAAATTGGCTTTTTATAGACTTCATTCTGTGCTGCGTGAAGGCTTTTCTCTGTGCATGCATTTTTTCATGAATGAATATAGGCCTATCTCAACACGGCTAAGCAGCTTTAGCGAACAGCGAACGAATGTATTTTAAATGCTTTAGAAAAACAAATTTGAATGTTAATTAATTAAAATATGAAATGAATGGACTATAATTAGTATGTTCATGTGTTAAAGCATAAAACTATCTTTGCGAAGAAGTTTTATCATTTTAGAGTTGAATAAGAGTTTTAGACCTTAGAATAGAGAGATGTGTTAATGTGCAACCATTCGGTTATGTCTAATGAAAGAATGTGCCTTGGGATATCTAAATTTGCAGATATAAATAACAAATTAATGTAAAAATGCTTTTGAAGCACAAATTTGAAGGGTAATTTTATTAAATAATGAAATCAATAGACTGTATTTTGTATTTTCATGTGTCAAAAAAAAAACTATAAGTGCAAAATGTAGTTCTTAAAATTAGATCTAGATCTAAATCCTTTCTCATGTCAACATTGTAAACAAAGCCTAGATCCATAAAATACTATAGCTGTAATAGAGTTGGTCTTTTTTTTTTGAGGGTCTTAAGTATGTTTTAGGGCTACAATACATACACTACCGTCTAAGTTAGTACCCAAGGAACATTTCTGCCAAGTTTTATCAAGATTGGTCAAACGGTTTTGATTTCTATTCGTCACATACATACACCTTACTTTCTACTTTATAAAGTAGATAGGTCTGTGGAGTGGATGCTGAACGTGAGCTTTTTTTTCTTCTAATTTTGAGGGACAGTTTTGCACGGCATGTCTGTAGTAGGCTTTTCAAATGTTTTATTTTTCTAACACTTCATTAACCTAAAAAAAATATTTTTTTACACCAGGAATGTGGTATCAAATAAGTTACAAGTGTCATTAAATTTTCATCAATGTTTTTTTTCTCAGGGGTCCATACTTTTTATTTATCAGTTCCTTGTTCAGAAAGATTATACAAGTAATTTTTTTTTCTTAAGTTCTTCATAGGGAACATTTGGATAATAAATTCTTCTTATAGGCTTTTTTCTGTAAAAAAAACATAGGATCAGTAGGATATTTTATCAGTAAATTGTTTAACTAAGAAGTTCATTTAGATAGTTTACATTTTCTTATGTTGTAAGTGTGTGTGATGTAAATATCGTAACTCGGCCTTCATTTTTTTGGACTATTTATGGTAGTGCTTCTTACTGTAAGGAATATCTATTGCATTAAATGTAGAGTTTGTGAAATTTCTAAGTGTTGTTAACAAGCAAAAAAATGGTGCTTTCTGTCATTTCTGCAATGTGAGACAGTATGCCTTTATAGATATTTTTTTATGGCACTCCTGACAATTCTGTAAGTATTAACAAAAATTCTAACCTGCAACAAAACACCACTGTGTGCATCTACATTGGGCCATGGATTTTTAGCTTTTCCTTGCTCAATAAGGATGTCTGGAACAACTTTGTAAAGTTGAGATACCAGTTTAAAGAGAGGGTCATTCGGTAAATGTTTCAGAGCAAACTCTCGCTGGCACAAGTAGCGAGGATCTGTTTTACGAAGCACAGCATGACCATAACCTGGCACAACCTATGTAAAAAGTAAAGAAAAATTATTTTTTTTAACTGCATTACTAATTCAACAGTTTTTACTCACATATAAGCCAAATTCTATGTGTACATGAAATGGAAAAGTGGTTTGAGTGTTGGGACAAGTCCCAAAAAGCCTATGGAGTGTGGGAGGCGCCCTGACCGCACTTCCCTGTGGTAGAGGCTGTCCAGGCCATTGTTCTGTTGACTCATATTTCTCACGGGTATTCACTGTGCCCCCGCTGCGAGGGAAGAAGAGGAAACCTTGCCTCATATTCTGTTTCACTGCCCCAGACTTGCTGATCTCGGTCTCAACAGGTCTGGGAAACCAAAAATTCTCAACCTGTATGGTGACATGTATGCACGCAAGACAGCAGGGTTTCTGTCCATGGCTTTTGCAAGAGAGGATTTAAGTCTCTCAAGCCCTCACTCAAATGGAGTTTGATGATGATGATGGTGTGTACATTAGTAAAGCTAAGTTATACTGAATACTAATCTAATTTCTTTTACAAAAATATGACATTTAAAATCATTATTAATTACTTGTCCTGATTTCAGTGTATTCCATATAAAATCTCTTAATTGCTGATCTGAGACTTCACCACCAAGACTCTCTTGAAGTTTAGTTGTCCATACCAAAACTTCCTGTAAAAGTAAGAAAATTTGTTAAATTCTATATAGCATTTTCCCTAAGGTCAGCTAAATAAAGTCTATACTTCAAGACTATTCAGAGGTACCACTTATTTTCTCAGTAAACCCTGATATAAAGTGTGTGCCATCTAATATGTATTCAATTCAATATTTTTAGTTTATTTTTCCAAAACTTAACAAAACTAAAACATATAGATATATGCCCCCATTTAGTAAAGATGTAATTAGTAGGCCTATAATAACATGTATAGAGTTTGGGTGTATTTACAGATACAACTTGTAAGGATTAGTCAAAGATGTTGATTTAGTAAAATATTATATTGATATTTGTTTTTAAAATGATTTTTCACCAAAAAAAGCTATTTTAAATGTTTTTCTTTTCAATTTTATTTTAACTTCAAACTTTTTTTTATTATTCCTTTCAAAGACCCTGCTTTATCTTATCTTATCTTATATAATACAGACTTTACTTCAAAAAAGAAGATGATTACGTCCTATGCGTCATGCATTTAGTCATGCATATTAACCAATGACTTCAATTCTGCCAAGTCACTGGTTTTCCTGGCTAGCTCAGGCAACCCATTCCATGCTCTAATAGCACTAGGGAAGAAGGAGTATTTGTACAAATTTGTCCTAGCATATGGGACGAGGAGTGTGCCTTTATCTTTGTGTCTTTCAGAGTATTTTATTAAATTTTGTTTTTGTATCTGAAGATTATGGTTCAGTGTTTTATGTATAATTGATACTTTACTTTTGAGTCTTCTGTCCTGAAGGCTTTCTAAATTTAGTGATTTTACTAATGGTGTTACTCTAGTCAAAAGTGAATATTCCTTTGTTATGAATCTCACTGCTCTATTTTGTGTTTGTTCCAGTTCCTTAATGTTTTCTTGAGTTGAGGGGTCCCAAACGGAGGATGCATATTCTATTATTGGCCTAACCAAGGTTTAATAACATTTTAGTTTTATGTTCTTATTTGATTTATAGAAATTTCTTTTAATAAGCCCTAATGCTTTGTTGGATTTTCTTATAGTTTCATCAATATGTGGATTCCATGACAGTTTTTCATGTATTATAACACCTAGGTATTTTGCGTTTTTAGTCTGTGTTACTGGTTTGCATGAATAAGATAAGTGGAATTAATTTGTTTTAGTTTTTTTGTTACTCTTAACAACTGACATTTTTCTGGGTGGAAAGACATGCTCCAATTTGATTCCCATTTCTGTAATTCATATAATTCTCTTTGTAAAATATCTGTGTCTTGTGTTGTTTTTATTGTTCTATATATTATGCAATCGTCTGCAAATAATCTGACTTTTGTTCCTGAACTAATGCAATTTGGTAAATCATTTATGTAAATTAAAAATAGTAGTGGACCCAAGACTGTTCCTTGAGGTACACCTGAGTTTACTGTTATCGGTGTTGATTTAGAGCCATTTATTATTACAGTTTGTTCTCTCCCTATCAGAAAATCTTTAATCTACTGAAGCCATTAATGCCAAAATATTTTAATTTTTTAAGCAAACTATGGTGGTGAACTTTGTCAAAAGCCTTGGAAAAATCTAGTAAGATAGCATCTATTTGTTCACTATTATCTAAACCTTTTGAAAAATCATCAATTAGTCCAATTAGTTGTGTTTCACATGATCTATATTTCCTAAAGCCATGTTGGTATGGAGTGATTTTGTGATTTGTGATTTGGGCACATCGGCACAATTTAGGCCATGTCGTGCCTTGGTATGGAGTGAGGACATTATGTTTGTCTAAGTGGTTTATGATGTTGCTACATATTATGTGTTCTAGGATTTTACATGTGATGCTGGTAAGTGATACTGGTCTGTAATTTCTTGGGTTAGATTTTTCTCCCTTTTTAAATGGGGGGGGGGGGGGTGACATTAGCTTCTTTCCAGTCCTTTGGTACTCTGCCCTGGTTAAGTGATGCCTGAAAGAGTATTTTGAACACTGGGGCTAGCTCATTGCTTAGTTCTTTGAGTAATCTAGCTGGAATACCATCAGGTCCAGA
>JAZGLO010006206.1:0-5000 GCA_036873155.1 Biomphalaria sudanica
GGAGAGAGAGGGGGGGATTAGTTGAGAGCTTGTCGAGCTAAGGAGAGAGAGGGGGCATTAGTTGAGAGCTTGTCGAGCTAAGGAGAGAGAGGGGGGGATAAGTTCAGAGCTTGTCGAGCTAAGGAGAGAGAGGGGGGATTAGTTGAGAGCTTGTCTAGCTAAGAAGAGAGAGAGGGGATTATTTAAGAGCTTGTCGAGCTACGGAGAGATAGGGGGGGATTAGTTGAGCAGCTTGTCGAGCTAAGGAGAGAAAAGGGGGGATAGTTGAGCAGCTTGTAAAGCTAAGGAGAGGGAGGGATTAGTTGAGAGCTTGTCGAGCTAAGGAGAGAGAGGGGGGGATTAGTTGAGCAGCTTGTCGAGCTAAGGAGAGAGAGGGGGGGATTAGTTGAGAGCTTGTCGAGCTAAGGAGAGAGAGGGGGGATTAGTTGAGAGCTTGTCGAGCTAAGGAGAGGGGGGATTAGTTCAGAGCTGGTCGAGCTAAGGAGAGAGAGGGGGGATTAGTTGAGCAGCTTGTCGAGCTAAGGAGAGAGAGGGGGGGATTAGTTGAGCAGCTTGTCGAGCTAAGGAGAGAGAGGGGGGATTAGTTGAGAGCTTGTCGAGCTAAGGAGAGGGGGGGATTAGTTGAGAGCTTGTCGAGCTAAGGAGAGGGGGTGATTAGTTGAGAGCTTGTCGAGCTAAGGAGAGGGGGGATTAGTTTAGAGCTTGTCGAGCTAAGGAGAGAGAGGGGGGATTAGTTGAGCAGCTTGTCGAGCTAAGGAGAGAGAGGGGGGATTAGTTGAGAGCTTGTCGAGCTAAGGAGAGAGAGGGGGGATTAGTTGAGAGCTTGTGGAGCTAAAGAGAGGGGGGATTAGTTGAGAGCTTTTCGAGCTAAGGAGAGAGAGTGGGGGATTAGTTTAGAGCTTGTCGAGCTAAGGAGAGGGGGGGATTAGTTAAGCAGCTTGTCGAGCTAAGGAGAGAGAAGGGGGATTAGTTGAGAGCTTGTCGAGCTAATGAGAGGGGGGATTAGTTGAGAGCTTGTCGAGCTAAGGAGAGGGGGGATTAGTTGAGAGCTTGTCGAGCTAAGGAGAGGACTGGATTAGTTGTGAGCTTGTCGAGCTAAGGAGAGGGGGGGATTTGTTGAGCAGCTTGTCGAGCTAAGGAGAGGGGGGGGATTAGTTGAGCAACTTGTCTAGCTAAGGAGAGAGAGGTGGGATTAGTTTAGAGCTTGTCGAGCTAAGGAGAGGGGGGATTGGTTGAGAGCTTGTCGAGCTTAGGAGAGGGGGGATTAGTTGAGCAGTTTCTCGAGCTAAGGAGAGTGAGAGGGGATTAGTTGAGAGCTTGTCGAGCTAAGGAGAGAGAGAGGGGATTAGTTGAGAGCTTGTCGAGTTAAGGAGAGAGAGGGGGGATTAGTTGAGCAGCTTTTCGAGCTAAGGAGAGGGGGGGATTAGTTGAGCAGCTTGTCGAGTTAAGGAGTGGGGGGATTAGTTGAGAGCTTCTCGAGCTAAGGAGAGAGAGGGGGGGATTAGTTGAGCAGCTTGTCGAGCTAAGGAGAGGGGGGGATTAGTTGAGCAGCTTGTCGAGCTAAGGAGCGGGGGGGGGTTAGTTAAAAAGCTTGTCGAGCTAAGGAGAGAGAGGGGGGATTAGTTGAGAGCTTGTCGAGCTAAGGAGAGAGAGGGGGGATTAGTTGAGAGCTTGTGATTAGTTGAGAGCTTGTTGAGCTAAGAAGAGAGAGGGGGGATTAGTTGAGAGCTTGTCGAGCTTAGGAGAGAGAGGGGGGATTAGTTGAGAGCTTTTCGAGCTAAGGAGAGAGATGGGGGATTTGTTGAGAGCTTGTCGAGCTAAGGAGAGAGAGAGGGGGGATTAGTTTAGAGCTTGTCGAGCTAAGGAGAGATAGGGGGGTATTAGTTGAGAGCTTGTCGAGCTAAGGAGAGAGAGGGGGGGATTAGTTGAGAGCTTGACGAGCTAAGGAGAGAGAGGCACACTTAGCACCTGTGTGATAGAAAGAGAGGCAGAGAGAGGTTTAGGGAGAGAGGGAAGGAGTGGAGTAGAGAAAGAAGAGAGAGAGACACTTGACCACAAGATATTTAGCGCTAAATGTGTCTGTTCCCCTTGGATATTCAGACACAGAGGAACTGTGTGGTAAACAAACTGATCTGCCTCAAAACACATGGAAAGAAGTACTCAAATGAGGTGATCAGCCTCATGCCTCAGATGACTCGGGATGAAGTACTCAATGTATAGGCTTTATTGACAGTGCTGTTGGCTATGTAGCTAAACTTACATCTCTCTATGACTTCAAGGACAGGTTTATTGACAGTGCTGTTGGCTATGTAGCTAAACTTACATCTCTATATGACTTCAAGGACAGGTTTATTGACAGTGCTGTTGGCTATGTAGCTAAACTTACATCTCTCTATGACTTCAAGGACAGGTTTATTGACAGTGCTGTTGGCTATGTAGCTAAACTTACATCTCTATATGACTTCAAGGACAGGTTTATTGACAGTGCTGTTGGCTATGTAGCTAAACTTACATCTCTCTATGACTTCAAGGACAGGTTTATTGACAGTGCTGTTGGCTATGTAGCTAAACTTACATCTCTCTATGACTTCAAGGACAGGTTTATTGACAGTGCTGTTGGCTATGTAGCTAAACTTACATCTCTCTATGACTTCAAGGACAGGCTTATTGACAGTGCTGTTGGCTATGTAGCTAAACTTACATCTCTCTATGACTTCAAGGACAGGTTTATTGACAGTGCTGTTGGCTATGTAGCTAAACTTACATCTCTCTATGACTTCAAGGACAGATTTATTGACAGTGCTGTTGGCTATGTAGCTAAACTTACATCTCTATATGACTTCAAGGACAGGTTTATGACAGTGCTGTTGGCTATGTAGCTAAACTTACATCTCTCTATGACTTCAAGGACAGGTTTATTGACAGTGCTGTTGGCTATGTAGCTAAACTTACATCTCTCTATGACTTCAAGGACAGGCTTATTGACAGTGCTGTTGGCTATGTAGCTAAACTTACATCTCTCTATGACTTCAAGGACAGGTTTATTGACAGTGCTGTTGGCTATGTAGCTAAACTTACATCTCTCTATGACTTCAAGGACAGGCTTATTGACAGTGCTGTTGGCTATGTAGCTAAACTTACATCTCTCTATGACTTCAAGGACAGGTTTATTGACAGTGCTGTTGGCTATGTAGTTAAACTTACATCTCTATATGACTTCAAGGACAGTTTATTGACAGTGCTGTTGGCTATGTAGCTAAACTTACATCTCTATATGACTTCAAAGACAGGTTTATTGACAGTGCTGTTGGCTATGTAGCTAAACTTACATCTCTCTATGACTTCAAGGACAGGTTTATTGACAGTGCTGTTGGCTATGTAGCTAAACTTACATCTCTAAATGACTTCAAGGACAGGTTTATTTTAGTTTTAAACAGGGAAGAGAGCAACACGTTATGGAAAATATCAGCTTGACAGTGTTTCCCAAACTGTGTTCCACGGAACCCTAGTGTTCTGCCGAGGCCTGGATAGGTGTTCCACAAACTACTGGAATAATTTACTAGTAAAGAATAAGTCCCTCTAAACAAATAAGCAAAGTGTTCCGCTAAATACTCAGAATGTGCGAAATGTTTCGTTAAGGAATAAGTTTGAGAAACACTTCTTTAAGAGAAACTCTCTCTTGGGTTTGAGACTCAGGCACTGAGAAACATTAAGAATCGGTAATACAGTGGCCTTAACAATTACGAGCATTGATTAAATGAACAAGTTAACTTTGACTGCGGGTAACTTTTGTATCCTAGTATATTTCTTCTTTTAAAAAGTTTCGTTTTCTTTCATGTTCAAACCAATAAACAAACTAATACGAAGATGCAATGAAGATACTATTTTATTTCGGTCTTTAAATTGTGTTTCTCTCGAGATTCGAACCATTGTCTCCGGTGAGACTACCTAGTGGCAAAAAGAAACAAAAACCTGGCTACTAATCCAAAATGTCTCAATTTCAAATAACCTTTAGAAATGGAGTTTTAAGAGTTTAAATTGCTGGCTTTCTTGATAACAAAATAAACAACAAGTATTGGAAACCCCTCCCCAGCCCACTACCCCAACTCCCCTTTGTAATATCCGTCAATGCTACGTGAGAAATGGGACATTGGGCGTTCCATTAAAAGACATGCAAACATAAAATTCTTGACATTCTTTCTATTGTATTGATCTTTTCATGGATTATCAAAAGTGTTGATTGGGTGTATTATCTGTCTTAACTAGGCTCCCGTAAAAATCCTTAAATTTGCCCTATAGATCGCAAGGTCTGAAAGGGAGCTAGATAGATAGATAGATAGATAGATAGATAGATAGATAGATAGATAGATAGATAGATAGATAGATAGATAGAGATAGGAAGAGTGGTAGAGAGGCTTTGTGCGCTTGAACTTAGCTTGGCTTGGCTACCCATGAAGGGGCTCGAGGTTCGACACCCGACTCGGGCAGAGTTGTGTTTACTGAGCGCCTAAAGGCAGCAAGGATACCCCCCCCCCCCCCCCTCCCCACTGGTCCACAAATGATATTGGACCAAAGCGCTCTGAGCATGCTATACGCATGAAAGTAGCGCTACATAAAAGGCATAATTTTAACAAATTTAGATAGATAGATAGATAGATGATAGATAGATAGATAGATAGATAGAAGATAGATAGATAGATAGATAGATAGATAGATAGATAGATAGATAGATAGATAGATTAAAATAGATAGATTAAAATAGATAGATAGATAGATAGATAGATAGATAGATAGATAGATAGATAGATAGATAGATAGATAGATAGATAGATAGATAGATAGATAGATAGATAGATAGATAGATAGATAGATAGATTGAAATGCATGCATGACACGATGGAGGAAGAAGCTTTAAGTTTAGTTCAGAGCTGTATGTGTTGACATTTCCATTCGCTAACGTTGCCAGTCCACTTGCCACTAACTAAGCGACACAACTCTAC
>JAZGLO010006206.1:10000-185043 GCA_036873155.1 Biomphalaria sudanica
GATAGATAGATAGATAGATAGATAGATAGATAGATAGATAGATAGAAAAACTCGTCATGTAATCATAAACTATAAAAAAAATCTGAACCAGGTTTTCTAAAAAAAAAAAATGTGAAATTCAATCTGGTTTCCTATCCTATCTATTTTTAACTTTACAGGGAAACACCCATGGCCTCATTTTGGTCGATTCCTAATCTATAAACTTCCGCCAATCCTTTCCCTGTAATAAAACGTGCTAGCTCCATGACGTCACACGCATGGGGGAGTATCTTTTAGCTACTTCAAAGAGAGAGAGAGAGAAAAGACGATCTGTAACTCAAGGAACAGGTTTCTACTTCAATAAATCCTTGGTATCAAATACATTCTTGTAGACACTCACTGCCTTGACTTGAAAGGAGTTTCTCACATTTGTATTTGGCAAGCACACCTCCTAATTTGATCAGCATAAGTAAGGTGATGATAGGTGTAGATGGTTAAACACACACAAAAAAGGGTGGGGGTAGGCGGAGAGGCTTACAAACAAGTGAAAGAAAAAAAAAGACTTTGCTAGAGCCTTTAACAATAACAGATCAAAGTCATCAATTAATTTCAACAACAGATGAAACAAATTTTAAAAAAAAAAAGGGGGGGGGAGGAAGTAATTGGATTAAGAGTGTATTCATAGATCAAGAATGCGTGAAAGCAAACAGCCAGAGGCCGTGAAAGGTCCAAGAATAGAATGCTTGAAAAGTTGAATGCGTCAGACTCGTAACGACTGGAAAGGAGCAGTGTGGCCTGGAGATAGTCCTGGTCGTGCAGTTACGTCGTATGTAGGATGGAGGGGGGGGGTGACACTCTTGAGACGTCGATAATGTAATCCAGGTGTTGGTAACTCACTTGACGTAAGTGTCGCTAGGGTGAAGGGTTTGGAGTCGGATCCTTGTTTAATATCGATAGGCTGTTATTAGTTTTGCTATGCCATGAGAGCTGACATGTGAGGTGACACGCGAGCTGACATGCGAGGTGAAATTGACATTAAAGGAACACTGAACATTCAATGGCTTATTGTCATTGTGTAAATGTATATAGAAATCCAGAGAATCGATGGGGCGGGGGTGGGAAACAGCCACGAGATTTGAACTTAAAATCATTTTTATAACACTCCATTGTATACATTCACTTTCATTAGAAAAGTTTATGGATGTACTGCTGACTCGTATGAGTTATGATAATGACTCGAAAATTAAAAAAAAAGAGTACCCCTACACAAACAAAACCTTTCAAAATGTAAGCATTCAATTCTAATCCATGTTTATTTTTTGTCACCCTGGGACTGTGAAATAGGTGAACGCCTGGCAGACGACACATACCTTGCCCTAATTTAGAAGGACCCCTAGTAAGTAGCTTTGTCTATTGAGCAACTTTCAAGTGATTTATTGTCAGTGTCTTATTTTTTTTTTATGCCAGAGTATATTAAAGATCTTAGCGTCATCAAACAGAATGTAAAAGTCTTGATCTAATAACAGCAGACAGTTTAAAAGGTCATCGGTAAAATGGGACAGTTGCCAATTAGTGCCAGGGTCGAGATAAATAAGTGAAATTTCCAGGTCAAACCACGAGCTCAAGATGTTATCATCTCCATCGTCTCACTGTGACATCATCTTCATTACATTTCAAAGATGTTATCATCTCCATCGTCTCACTGTGACATCATATGCATTACATTTCAAAGATGTTATTACCGTTATTTATCAAAAGGAAACCAGGCTCTTTTTCTCTTACCTTTTTTAAAGGCATGAATTGATAGAAATGTTTTTTTTTTCTATATTGGACAGTCTCAGCCAGCCACCTTTTTAAAGCTTATCAACAAACTGTCTGTCTGTCTGGGGGAATTCTTGAACACGTTGTTTCTCCCGCTTCACTTTATGGGATCAAGTAGGAACTTGACACATATATTCATTGTCCTTAACAACACATTAATCAATAAAAAAAAACCTGACCAATTATTTATCCATTAATCGTTGTTAATTAATTTGATTTTCTATAGAGACAGGGGGGATAGGCCTTGTGTAGAGAATTTGGTCTCGCAAAAAAAAAAATAAAACAATAGATAACTATAGAAAGCTTCTATTTTCATAAGCAATTGTCTAGCTCAGTGGCTATAGTGTAGGTTTTCTATCAAAGAGGCTTGAGCCTTCAAGTTCGAATTGAAGTCGAAAAAAAAATAATTTCACATTGCCTTTGAAATGCCAGCACAGAAAAATATCACATACCCCCTCTCCATCTTGTGTCACACTATCTAACTCTATGTCTGTCTGTCCGTCTGTCTCTTTTATTATAGCCTCTCTTTCTGTCTCTTTCATTTAATTTTTTTTCTAATAAACGATCATTTAGAAAAAATGGGTTCAGAAATCAGCTAATGTAAGAACCACTGTTCAGCTGTGAGCTGCTCAATACTTGAATTGTTGTGAGCCACGTGGTGTCGGGCCTCAGTCGTCATCGTATGACGTCACGAAGAAGGCAGACTTTATCAGTCACGCCACGCGAGGTCAGGCTTTTCCCATTCCAAGCCTTGAGCTCCCCCTCACTTCACACACACACACACACACAAAAGCACTCACACACACACACACACGCGCACACACCTGACTACGTCATGATCTTGAATTAGAAAACAGAACGAGGCAAACAAAACAAAGTGTTGGAACTTGATCTTCACTTTCATTCTTGTACAAGAATATTCTTGCCATGGTTTTGTATTAAAGCAGTTCTTCCTCTCTTTCTCATAAGCGGCAAAAGACTGGATACGATGGGATTAGGTGGCCACAGGGGCAGACTTAGGCATAACCAAACTAGGCAGCCGCCTAGGGCCTCCAATTGGTGGGGGTTCTCGTGCAGGACTTGTAACTATTTTTCCTGACAAGAAATACAGAGACGTAAGCCCAATGTTACTGCTGGAGTCACAAGGTTTTATTTGAGTTTTTTTTTCGCTATTTTTTATTTGTATTTTTCATTTGGAGCCCCCAAAGTCACTTTTCTAAGGGTCTCCAATTATTCAAGGCCGGCCCTGGTGACCAGGTCACTTATTGGTCCCACCCTTTAACACATTTAAGTCCTAAATATACGTAACGGTCAATCATTAGTATTTATATTCGTACTGACATTACTGTATCACCAATTGCACTTTTTAGTTTTAATAAGAATTTGTGTACACCACATGCTAAGCCAGGGGCGTAGCTAGGGATTTGGAGGCCCTGGGGGGATGGGACATCTTTGGGGGCCCCTTGCATTTTGACATTCTTTCATAATGATATGAGATAATGTACTAAATAAATATAAAAGCCTACATTGTAATTGGTACAGTATAGCAGTAAAATTAAAAGGAAATAATCATTAAGAATCTTTTAATAAATACACGTTGTTTATTGTCGAAATAATGCACAAGTGACAAATATCAATTCATATTGCTTCACGTCGTGCTATCTGTGCAGCTAAGACATCTATAACATCATCTACATCGATACTGTCTAGTATTTGTGACTTCACTGATATTAAAGCCATGCTAAGCTTTTTTGCGTCACTGTGCTCCTGAGATAGTTTTTGATTAACTGGAGAAAGTGATTTTGGAAGACCATCTCCTTTGTTTTCAGTGCTCTTATCAGGTTTCTTCTTCAATGATAAGGATGATGAAATAATCTACCCTATATACCAAGTTACTTTCTGAGAGTAACACGGCACTAGTCAGCGCTATGGAAGTCACTCCTTGAAAGTGAGAGTAACCCCGCACAGAAAGAGTTAATAATCTGTGTGGAATACATACAATTGGGTCAGTGACTTATATAACAACGTGAAAAGCAAGATTACATGACAGTAACGTATTATTTAATTTATTTAAAAATCAAATTTCGGACACTCAAGTGAGGGCCCGGAGGGATCTTCAAATTTCCCCCGCCCTCCCCCACCCTAGCTACGCCACTGTGCTAAGCTGTTGCATGTTTAAGACGTTCTTGGGCAGGCATATGGGTTTCGATCCAGGACAAACAGTTTTGTAAACGGATCTCTACCTGATCCAACTTTTCCATACGAGTGGACTAAAGAACGCTTTGATCTGCTCGCTAGCTTCCTCCATTTCAAAGATTCGACCCTAGACGCCGGGCTTATCGGTCTACACTCTTTTCCTGCAGTTTGGAACATGTCAGCAATGATATCCTGCTAAGTAAAAAGAAAAATAATTCGAGTTTCATTATGTTTGAAACGTCGGTCTCCCCCCCCCCTCTCCTCCGCTTATCTTTCCCGTCGTGTGTGTGTGTGTGTGCGTCGGTATGTACATGTGTGTGTGTGTGTGTGTGACATTGTGAGTGTGTGTGTGTCGGTATGTACATGTGTGTGTGTGTGTGTGTCGCTATGTAGATGTGTGTGAGTGTGTCTACGTGTATGCCGCTCCCACGTTTATTGCATCAGCTCCTAGGTTTGAAAACCAACGTGGAGCATTGGGATTGATCGTGGACCTATAGACAAGTACTATTTTTGTTTTTGTTGGTTTTGTCTTAGCTACATATATATAAGAGGACACCTCTTGATCTCTGTTTCCTGATACTGACTCTCTTGTAAGGAAGTTTTCTCGTAGATCTAAATAAAACTTTCTTGACATTGTTATTTTAATTTGTCAACTATTTTTTTACTTATTTTGTCAATATCTCTTTCTTTTCCAGGAATACAGCAAACGGATTTTCCCGATATCTTTTCAAAAGTCCATTTTATTCATATTTACAAACTTCACACATTGACTTAATTAGACTTGAGATATGTAGATTATTTTATATTTTATGTTATTGCTATAAATCACCTGGAAGCCCTAAACTATTGCTTTTGTTGCCCATTTGTAAATCCGACCCTGAATACACACATTATTTGATAGCCTCTGTCATTTTGTTTTTCACTCATTCATTGACACTTAAAAGGTAAGATGTGTGGCTGAGAGGCCAAGCCCGCTTGGCTATAATACCTATCAAGGGGGCTCAAGTTTGAATCCAGTCTCGAGCAGAGTTGAGTTCACCTTAAAAACAGACGATCTTTACATCATCTGCTCTATAGATTGCAAGGACTGACAAGGGAACTTTGACGAACATAAGAATGGCTCTGCCTTGTCTCTGTAGCCCAGACTATCGTTCAGGCAGTCACAGATTTGAACCATGTCCACAATCAGACCGTGTGCCGCACGAGGGGAGGTTTGAACTTGGTTCTGAACAAACATCCGAAATAAAAACAAACAAAAAATGAAACACGCGCTTAGTATACCGAGAACTTTTCTTACGAGCGTGCTTTGAAAAGGCAGATTGTCAAACTCTATTGCCAACAAATGTGTAGAAAGTTGATGGTTTTGGGATTTTACCTCGAAAAGGTTCAACCTCGAACTCCGAAACAGTGGTGCATAGGATTGTCTAGCCAGGGGACCATATCAATGTCAGACACGTCTGTCATATGCCATCACTGCCAAGACACCGTTGAGATTCTGACTCACCAATTGTAACATAAGATCTTAACAAACTCTTTTCCATACAGACCTAAGATTTGGACAAACCCTTCTCATAGAAAACCTACGATTTGGACAGACTCTCTATAGAGACTAAGATTTGCACGTCTCTATAGTGTCCATAGGAGGATAAAATATTAGCGCCAGTAAAGTGTCTCACAAATTTGGGGGTAAAAAGGTCGACCCCCTTTAAAAAAAATCAATTTTAAGAAAATGAAACAAAAAGATTCAACTACTCCCCCCTCTTTATTATTGTCTTTTTCAGACCCTGTGATCTATAGGGCAGATGGTGTAAAGGTTACGTGTCTGTGGCCCAAGGTTAACGAGGGTGTCTTGTGGCCACCACAATAAACAATAGCCCTTACTTTTCCTCAACTCTGGGGCGCCCTAAAAATACCAAAATTTAAAATGCCAGTCTTCACCAGGATTTGAACCCGACACCATTTTGTTCGGAAACCAAACATCGTCAATAATAATAGTAAACTTTCCACACGATGTACGATATAGGTTGCGTACGTCTTATCAGTCACGTCTGCCGCAATCAATTATCAATTACTTTATGCTCCAGTAAGTAGAGTAACAAAAGGAAGTAGCTTGCACCTCACTAACATGCGATCTATCGAGGGGATCCGGCTTTATTGCACCAAAAGTGCAGCAATTGAAGTGCGTTTGTAACCCAGTAGCATCTAAAAATAGCGCCGCCCTCTATCCGGTGACGTAATTTTATGATAACGACCCGCTGTCGTTCGTCCGTCAATGGCGGGAAATTAAGGATGGCCAGATGAAAAGAGGAAACGATTCTAGATCTATACAGAAATCCCTTCTGTTTTAAAGGCTATTTCTGAAAAAAAGTTTGAACATATTTTTTATTACTTTTTCGATTCTCAATTCAATGACTACAATTCAGTCATATATTCAAGTTTCTGTAGTCGCGAAAGATCAATACATAGTAAAGGAAAGTATCTCTTTCAGACCTTGCAATCTATGGGACAGAGGAAATAAAGGTCATCTGTTTCTTTGGAATGCGGTTAATGAGGGTATCATATGGCCAGCCAAACGACCAACCGTCTTTTCTTACCCCCCAGCTAATGTCAGCTTGGCTGTTTGGCCAACGTGAAGAGAGCAGGGTGTCATGTGACCAGCACACCGACCAACTGCCTTGACTTTACCCAACGCAAGTCAGGTAGCTATTAGAGGAGTGGATTAAGGGCGTCCTAAAAATCCCGAAATTCAAAATCCCAGTCTTTTCCGAGATTCAAACCCGAGACACCCTCATTTCGGAAGCCAGGAGATTTATCATACAGCCACCACGACCAAGAGCTCAACAAATATAAGATATTTGATTCTGAACCTTAACGTTTGCTACTTTGAATGTCTGATCGCTATGCTTCAATAATTTCTCCTTTGATCTTCTCTCTGTTTCCTTTTCCCGCCATTTGTCCTCCTGTTCATGTTCACCTTGAACCCCTCCTGGATAGTTCCTCTACATGCCATGGCAGCATGCGCAATCTATCTTCATCTTATGCGTTCCATTACATCGGTAACGGAAACAAAACAATGACATTCGAGGTGCACTTGCTGGAGATTAGTTTCAGTGAAAAAGATCTCCATTTTCTTATCAAGTTTTTATCAACTCGTTTCGTCCGTCTGTCTGTTCTACGCGTTATTTCTCCCACTACCCTTTCTCGGATCATCTTGAAAATTGTGTATAAATATTTAATGTTGATGACAACACACGAATCAATTAAAGAGATTTTAATATTAATTAATCAATTAGTTAATTTTTGTTTGATATTGAAAATATATTAAACTAACGGGAGATAAGCCGTACAATAATGAGAGACGTTTCAGCGGTTTTTATATTCCCCCCCCCCCTCCTCCTCTCTGAATATGACAGGAATTCGGACTGCCAAAACGTGTGGTTGTCAAAATAATTTAGCCGAAGGCTCTTCGAACTCTAGGCGTGTAAGCCTGCTTGAACAAACCGCTCTGTCTGGAAGAGTCTCAAGTCAATGTCTATGTAAAACATTGTTATTTCCGTTATATCTGGCACTCCGGGCGCATGGACTAGAATGCATGGCCGAAGGCCGAGCTCACCGGGAACCCCCGCCATTTTCCTATGTTTTACCAAGCTAACCGTGCGGGGCATGCCATTAGTGTAACGGTTCCTTGAGGAACGTCGCATGGATTATCGAGAGACGTGGAAGCTCTCTTTCAACTCCGCACTGTGCATTGGAAAGCTCTAGCATTCCCTCTTCCATTCCCTTAGACACTCCCACGGGAGTTTTGTTTCGCTATTCATTTAGCATAATGACTTCCTCAAGTAATCATTTCCACCCGAGTGCTACGTTGAGGCAGAATAGCATACCCAAGACTGCCGAATCTGAAATCATTTCAGTAACATTTTCCGGTGCACGGACCGTTTACACACTGTTTCTCGACTTCAACACATCCATTGGGACGTCCACATCCAAATAACCAGAACTAGCCTAGAGCGCTGGTGAAAACCCGTCAAGATGGTTAGTGATAATTTTTTAAATTTATAGAAACTCTGGAGACATTGACTAGTACAGAAGAAACTTTTACTAGATCTGAAGCAGGTGGATTGCTTTATGCTATGAAGTCTTTTAATTTTCCCACCTACATTGACTTTTGGGCCCCTGTTTTACCGGTAACTGTAAAGAACCCGAGTGCCACGTTGAGGCAGAATAGCGTACTCGGGTCAGTTTGGAACCTCAAAGATCTACAGGTCACAAGAAAAAGATGGAAGGCAAAAGAAGGACAAAAAAATTCTGTGAACACACAGGGGGGGGGGGAGTGTTACGGAGGGAATTTTATGCTCTACCGGAGCGGATTAGTCAAGAAACGATCCCTATAGCTACTTCATGATGTAACAGATAAATAGGAATTATTGTCATCTTCGCAACTATCGAATCCTCAGATTGAATATAATGTCGATAGTGCTCCTAACGACAGGGACAAAAACGAATTTAATCTCGAGCGAAATATGCTTTAACGGTGTGTCGCAGTTTCTTCAGAATCATTCAAACTTTAAAAAAAAAAGGGGGCCCGTTGAACTCTTGAATTTAAAAAAGCGCTAGAGATTTCAGTCCTGAATACTGGGATCTTGCTTTGCATGTTTCTGACAATTGCAATAATTGTGGCTACATGTGAGCGAACTATTTACGAATCACTAATTTGGCAATAATGTTCATTGTACAAGAATTTGTGGGAAAAATTGATTTCGGTAAAATTATTGTTAGTTCTGCCATCAAGAAATCGAGTAAGATTTATTTGTAGTATTTTTTGAAAAATTGATTTTTTTTTTCGAATTAGCAGTACTTTAACAAGCAATACAAATTAATGTCTCTCTTTTATCTCGTTTTTTTTTTGGGGGGGGGGGAGGGGGGGCTGAGAGCATCAGAAGGCTCTACAGCGCTGGTCGTCATGTACCTCAGCTACGCCACTGCACAGCGTGAGTAACAATTGAGGAACAATGTAGTGTTAGTATGTCTTTAATTCGCGTATTTATCGCGTGTCTTGTGAGACCTCTTGTTGTAGGACTGTTTGGATCAGCTGAAGATGTTAATACAACGATGGTTTAAACGCGCTTGCCAAATGAGTTTAAACGCACGCAAAACAGGGTAGAATTGTTTTGTCGTTGGTGGGAGGAGGGCTACCAGGTACCAAACACTAATTATTGAACTTAA
The DNA here is from genome assembly GCA_036873155.1 of Biomphalaria sudanica. Classification (NCBI taxonomy): domain Eukaryota; kingdom Metazoa; phylum Mollusca; class Gastropoda; family Planorbidae; genus Biomphalaria; species Biomphalaria sudanica. The sequence continues at coordinate 19,223 of JAZGLO010006206.1, forward strand.
GATTAAGGGTGCGACGAAGTTTACAAATTATTTGAAATACAAATAATTAGTAGACATAATTTAAGATAGATAAATAATTTTGTAATCAAATTGGTATTATTTCTGTATTAAAAATCGAGATGGGTAATCACTCCTACCCCCCCCCCCCTCCCCAATCCGTTTAGCAATGTGTATGAAAGGGTTACATATAAGCCTGCATCTCGGGATCATGGTGTTCAAAGGCTGATTAAGTAATGTCTGTCTGTTTCTCTCGTTCTGTCTCAATCCTCTTCTCTCTCGCTCTATTTCTCTCACTCTTTGTCTCTTAATCTCTCTCTCTCTCTCTCTCTCTCTCTCATAGACACTTTTTGAGTGTAGGCTATCTGATCACTACGTCATTTAACCTACCATTGACCAAAGTAAACAGTTTGTTTCTATTACAAGACCAAAGTCAACAGTTTGTTTCAATTACAAGTCCAAAATAAACAGTTTGTTTCTATTACAAGACGAAAGTCAACTGTTTGTTTCTATTATAAGACCAAAGTCAACAGTTTGTTTCTATTACAAGACCAAAGTCAACAGTTTGTTTCTATTACAAGACCAAAGTCAACAGTTTGTTTCAATTACAAGTCCAAAATAAACAGTTTGTTTCTATTACAAGACCAAAGTCAACAGTTTGTTTCAATTACAAGTCCAAAATAAACAGTTTGTTTCTATTACAAGACCAAAGTCAACAGTTTGTTTCTATTACAAGACCAAAGTCAACAGTTTGTTTCTATTACAAGACCAAAGTCAACAGTTTTTTTCTATTACAAGACCAAAGTCAACAGTTTGTTTCTATTACAAGACCAAAGTCAACTAATCACTAATCACTCTCAACTAGCAGCACTTGCAATGCACCACCTTCCAATTGACGTCAGTTAATGTTTTTTTTTTCTTGTTTCACATTTATTATAATTGTATTCCACTTCAATTGTAACTCGAATTGTTAAGCTAAAAGGTGCTGTGTCTTCGAAATGTAGAGAAGTACAGGAATATACAGTTATACCCCACTTTTTTTCTCACGCTCTTGTTTTATGAATGAAAGTGTCTACTCTGTGCTAATGGACACGTTCGGAGAGTGAGTAAGAGGAAGCTAAACCGAGGAGAGAGAGGGCGTGTAGGGGAGGGGTACAACAACATCCTACCCTTAACGCCAGTACGCACCAATTGCTCCTCGCAAAACAAGGGATTAAAGTTCGCCTTACTATGTTACGCACGCACTTTTAGAGCTTACGGACGTCTTTTCCGGGTTAAAGGTCTAAAAGTAGAACTTTTTGAATGAGCTCCTAGTAAGTCAGTAGTTGAAGTCATCCACAAGCCTTGATGGCTACTTTGGAAAATCCACGATCCACGTGATCTAGACATCGTTTATCTCATCAGACGTTTTTAAAACGGGGGGAGGGAAGGTGTACTTCTAGAGGATTGGCAAAAAATAATTAAAAATTAATGCAGAACCATTGAGAAAAACAAAATGATTTTTTTGAGTCGCATGTTAGTATCAGGAAGGTGATGGGCTAGGTGCAGGGTGCAGGTCAATGTGAAACTGACCTTCCTGCTAACATGTGGGTATGTTATTAAACCTGATTTTTGAATGGTGAGCACTTTTCGAAAACTATCAGAACTTGCATAATGGATTAGCTGCACAATATATGGTAGTCACAGATCATGAAGAAGGCGCGGTAGCTGAGCGGTAAAGCGCTTTGCTTCCGAACCGGGTTCCGGGGTTCGAATCGTGGTGAAGACTGGGATTTTTAATTTCGGGATCTCTGAGTCCACCCAGCTCTAATGGATACCTGACATTAGTTTGGACAAAGTAAAGGCGGTTGGTCGTTGTGCTGGCTACATGACACCCTCGTTAACCGTAGGCCACAAAAACAGATGACCTTTACATCATCTGCCCTATAGACCACAAGATCTGAAAGGGGAACTTTACTTTATTACAGACCATGAACCATTGTGTGAATAGTTCAGAATCACAAGGTTTAGGGTTATGGTTAAGGTTCCTCTTTAAATCTTGATCCCTGGCAAGGATTTAAAACAAGGCAATATCGATTCAGAAATTTTAAAAAAGGGGGTGGTCTGGAAACTACACCAAAGTCACATTTGGAATAATTCTCTCTGTTGTCTGTTTGTGAATGACCTGAACTTGTCATCGCTCTGTTAGTGAATGACCTTCGGTTGATCCTGTTAGTGAATGACCTTCGGTTGATCCTGTTAGTGAATGACCTTCGGTTGATCCTGTTAGGGTTCGGCCTCTACTACTCGGTCGTTCAGTCAATTATTGATCTTATTCAAAACTTTTATAATTTAAAAAAAAAACCCAGACCTTTTGCGCCTCCAGTTCACGTTGCTCGAGGTCATCATTTCTCAAATCTCTCCATTTATTGCAGGATGTAGAGAAGACTACTCATCTTTGCCACGCTGACCCGCACGTGCGTCAGATCTTGTAAGATAAAGAATATCACTTGATCGAAGTGGGGGTGGGGGGGTGATAAATCTTCTGGTCCATTTGATAAAAAAATCAAAAACAAATCTGGTCATTGGGGACTTCACTGCCCTTTCCCACACCCCCCCATCCTATTTTTTTTTGTCTATCAACACGTAAACGACATTTACATCACCAAGACTCGAACCAGGAACTTCCACGCTATCCAAGTAAAACGTGTGTAGCCAGAATGAGTCTATCTGAAGTTTACATACTGACATAAGGACATTGAAAGATTTATCATATCCTTTGTTTACGTTGGATCTATAGTTTTGGTCCAATCAGAACGCCCGTATGTATTTCGGGGGGAGGGGGAGAGAGGGAAGGGGGTAACACAAAGAGTTATTGATACTAGGCAGTGAACCCATCCTCCACTAGCACACGAAATAGCCATGATGAAATTCCGCTTTGACTTACGGCATCGTTGTGTAAGTTCACATACATAGTAAACATTTACAAATGTTGCCGTAAACAGCTGTGGGAGGCGAAAGAAAGAGCATGACCAATTACTCAACTCAGATTTAGTTTACCCATATTAAATTTAAAAAAAATAATTTTAAATTGCTTTTTAAAAAATTAATAAATAATTTTTAAAAAGTCTATATTATGGGGAGGCTGCTACAGTACCGAAGGTTGCAAATGTGAATTTATCTCTAATTGATGTCAACAAGTCAATATATTTTTTATTTTTAGCGGCCCCCGAAAGGGGAAAAGACGCTATTAGTTTTGTGCGAAATGTCTGTCCGTCTGTCCGTCCGTCCCGTTTAGATCTCGTAAACTAGAAAAGATATTGAAAATCCGACATCACAATATTTTAGACCATTCAAAGTTCTGATGCAACGGCTACTTTTTTTTTCTGAAAGCGAAAAATCTAATTTTTAAAATCAGTTATGCAAGCAGTTTTTTTAAAGAGAAAAAGCTAATTAGTAAGCATTATAAGTTAGACCTAATTTAAAACGAATAGTAATCTTGTAAACCTCATTTTCCTAAATTTTTAAAATAGCACAGCGCAGAGCATAGATATTCAAATAAGAGATTGAGCCTTTTCAAAACAATGAGATCAATTAAAAGACATCCGTTAGGCCAGGGGAGGCGCGGTGGCTGAGCCGTAAAGCGCTTGGCTTCCGAACCGGGGGTCCCGGGTTCGAATCCTAGCGAAGACTGGGATTTTCAACTTCGGAATCCTTAGGCGCCTCTGAGTCTACCCAGCTCTAATGGATATCTGACATTAGTTGGGGAAAAGTAAAGGCGGTTGGTCGTTGTGCTGGCTACATGACACCCTCGTTAACCGTAGGCCACAAAAACAGATGAACTTTACATCATCTGCCCTATAGACCACAAGGTCTAAAAGGGGAACTAGTTAGGCCAGTTTCACATCTAACTTTATATTCACTTTCACCTATCCTTTGATCTGCGGGACCGTTGGGGCACTACACAAGATCTGTTAACCTTCTTTCTCCATTCTTATCTCTCATTTTTCTTTGATATAATTTCATTTGGATGTTCTTTCTGAAAATATTGAAGCCTGGCTGGGTGGACAACTTCGGGGGCCGATTTTGAGTTTGTGTTTCCACACAAACTGTCTTTTGTAACCTTGTTTTTTGTTGTTTTTTTTGTAGAAAGGAAAATCCTTTGTGAGAATAATGATTTTAAGACGAGTTAATTAACAAATCCGATAGACATGTTTCTTTCGATTGATTTATGTTTTGATAGAAGCAATGAATAATTGTTACTTCTTGAAATGAGAGAAATAACTTGCACAAAATTTGGCGCAGGCAGACGAAAGAGCTATTAGATAAAACTGAATACAAGAGCAATAGATAGGTTAAATTGACAAAAGCTTGAATGTTTAATGAAATTGGATCAGATATGGGCACCGCTAGAGCACTTTCACAGATGAGGGATTGTCAAATCAATAACTAAGTAGAAGGATTTTTGTATACTGGTATTTTAATTTTTTCTTTAAATCAAACACTTTTGAATCCTTGCACAAGATTGTAGGCAGCTGAAGTTCTAAATGGGAAGATACTCTACTAAACGTTAAATAAACTTAATTTGGGTGAATACCATCTAACATATAATCTAATTATTATTATCTCTATTTCATTTGTTTCATTTTGATTTATTCCCAGTGACCAAAGTCACGTACAATATGTAAACGCTTGACTGTGCCTCATGATGTCTACATAGGTTAGGGTTACAGAGTTCAATGACGGAAATCACGTAGAGACAGTCCGTAGAAATATTCCGTTTTCCTGTTCTTTGAAATAAACATGCGCATGGAATAAGTAATCAACTAGAATCAGTAAGGTCGTGTATTACACAGTGGTGAACTTGCTAGAGTAACTCTTGAATCTTTACAAAAAAATATGTGCAGACATCACTTCTGCTACTTGACCTACTTTGACTCAAACCAAACAATGAGTTGAAGATTAGCGGGATGTGGTCACTTAAATCTACTTAGCTTTTTAAGGGTGAGCTGGGGTTTTCCCAATTCTGTCTTGGGATGATAAACCTAAAGGAAGTGTGCATGATGGGAAAAAAAGTAAAAAAAATGAATATTAAATACAAAATGTGGTTCAGGATTGTCAAATTTTGCACGCTAATAAGAGAAGGACGTCAACAAAATTCTCCCACTTTCTAACCCTTTCAAAAGATTAAGAGCAATGAATTTTGTATGAAGTCCTTTTAATTAAACTTTGACCCACCTGGTCGGGTGAAACATTTCTTTGGGTGAGCCTTTGCTGCGCTCGTCGTGACTCGAACGATCAAAGTGTGGACTGAAAAATTTTGGGGGGCCTTGTTCTAGAGTGTTATTATATTTAAATTATTTTATTGATTAGTGATTAAATGTTATTCCTTGAATGTCTCTAACAGTACATTTATAACAAGGTATAGTGTGGCCATCACAATGCTTAACAAAATTAAAGTGATAGCAATGCTAGGGATAAAATTATTTAAGTAATTTATTATTCAACGTTCAGTACAGCTCATTTTTCACAGACGGAAACCACCAGCTATTTTTAGACAATTAAATCATGCAATGAATCATGGTCATCAATTACTTTGAACCCAGGTCTGGCCACACAGACGTCAGTGTATGTGTGACGTATTGGCGCGCGCAGTTTTCCGACATCATCATTTCCGAAAGATATCATGTCCGCTTGCGTCAACCAATAGACTTGACCAACCTTTCGGCCTTGTCAACTCTCACATACTTAGACACTAGGAGGTAGTGAACTCCCTTTGGTCTGATTCATTCCCTTTGTCCTAAATCCCATTCGTTTTGTTGACTGATATTTTGTGTTTATAAACAATGCCTTAATAGTCAATGTAGTGCAATGGTTCGTGAGATTTTTCTTCATAGTCAAGTGATCATCAAGGTTTGTTTTTATTACATTACATTGGTTCATATATTGTGGTTTTATTTAATTTAACAAGGGATCCTCAAGTTTACTTGGGAAATACGACAAATAATCAATACATACAAATATTGTAAACTAGCTATTGGTCTCCACTGTCCTTAGGCTGTGACGTTTTCGGTCAGTGTTCAGGCCCTCTATGACGATTGGTCTCACTGTAGAGCACTATTCTCGAGAGACATTTCCAAGAGTAACGTAGCTAAAGGTGGCATTCGCTTTGGGGGTAAAAGAACCAGCCATTTACTTTTTGTTTTTCACGCTTTTCTTTTTGACCCGAGATCAATGCTTTGTTCCTGTTTCAACATTATGCTACATAGGGCTATGTCTACCAGTGGTCAACATCGATGTCCACTGCTTTAAGGTTTTGTTTGAATGCATCGACATATCGAAGGTGTCACTGTTAATTCTAAAGGTTATTTTTATTTCGTAAAATTGTATATTGCTCTTGCTAGTGTACATTCTTAGTTATCTGTACTATATATCACAGACGATATGGAGGTGCGGTGGCTGAGCGGTAAAGCACTTTGCTTCCGAACCGGGGGTTCCGGGTTCAAATCCTCGTGAAGAGTGGGATTATAAATTTCGGGATCTTTTGGCGCCTCCTAGTCCACCCAGCTCTAATGGATACCTGACATTAGTTGGGGACAAATAAAGGCGGTTGGTCTTTGTCCTGGCCACATGACACCCTCGTTAACTGTAGGCCACAGAAATGACATTTACATCATCTGCCTTATAGACCATAAGTCTGAAAAGGAACTTTACTTTTTTTAACACATGACAGGCTACTCACATACATATAATTGGTAATACATTAAAGTGTAACATTCGATATGTACATACATGTTACAGACTATACACATACATGTTACAGGCGATGTAGCAGGCATCCATAATTATAGTTCCCCTTTCAGACCTTAATGTCTATAGGGCAGATGTTTCTGTTAACTAATGTCAATTAGAGCAGTGTGGACCAAGAGGCGTGTTAAAGATTCTGAAATTAAAAATCCCAGTCTTCACCAGGACTCGATCCGGAAGACAAACGCTTTACCACTCAGCCGCAGCACCTCTTTGTCAAATAATTATAACCCCCCTCTAAACAGTTTTAGTTGAGAACCACTGGATGGTTGAAATCAGACACAGAATTAATTTACGTGAATAGTTGCAAGTAACTTTGTATCCAGGATGTCACAAAAATGACAAAAAAGATTAACATTGAATTGGCGTGCTATGTCATTTTCCGTAAGCGCTAAACCAAGGAATGTGTGCTAGTTTGGTTAGTCACCGACAGGATGGTTTGATTTTAATTTAAAAAAAAAATAGCGGAAAAAAAAAAGGTATGCTCTAAATATCGTCTCCTTCATTCATAATTGTCACGTTAACAATCCTAGGTCTCTTTTGGCTTACACATATTGTAACCTTGGTACTACTCTGAAAGGTAGTGGTGTCTAGAACTTCTTTGAACTTTCTTTGAAAGTTTGTTTCACGCTCGATGAAGGAGAGAGATATTGACCATCACTTTTCATAGTCAGCATCCCGTCTCTACTTCAGCAACACCAACAAAAAATAGTGTAAATGTCTTTGTTAAAAAAACAAACTGCCTGCTTTTTGTAATACTAGACGTACATAGAACGGACGGACATTCTGTTATTATGTTTATGGCAGCTTAGATCGCACTGACGTTGAGGCCCAGTGCATATTTATTTCATTGAGCTCTAGCATTAGCAGAGTTTGTCAGTATGTGGGGAGAGAGAGAAGGGGTGAGAGAAAGAAAGAGAGAGGAGGAGAAAAAGAATGATAAGAGAGACAGAGGTGAGAGAGCGAGAAAGAGAGAGAGAGGGGAGAGAGAGAGAGAGAGAAGTAGAGACAGAGAGAACATGAGACTCATGCACAAGGCATCAACTTACCAACAGACTTTTACAAAATTGCAAGTTCCTATTAGGCTCAAGGCCACGTGCTTTTGTACACTTTGCAGACCCCTTCCCCCCAGATCCAGGCCTGAGACAAATATGTATGTGTTACGATTAAACACAAAATATATGGCATTGGATACCAATTATTCTTAAAGATCATTAATTATTAAGAAATTATATCGTAATAAAGCAATCATAAATGAGCTGGATAGAGAACATTTTCGATGTGATCTACAAGTTTCCTCCATCGTGGTTCAATGATGACCACTTTCTTCACTCAGGGGGCTAAGGGCATTGCACTGAGTTTTCGTGCTTGCTACTGTGGCTGGTGAGACCTATGTGAGCCCCCGGAATGTTGGGCTTCACATTGGTTAGGGTTAGTCCAGCTGGAACTTGTGCTGGCTGTCTTCATTCTGTCCTCTTACGCTTTTCTTCTTCCAGCGCTGTACAGACAAAAATGAAATGACCTTTACATCGTCTGCCCTTTAGATCTCAACTACTAGAAATGAAGAATACTTCAACTTAGTCCAAACCAGCAGGAGATGACCGCGAGACGGGTTCGAACCATCGTCCTGAAAGTCTAAAGAGCAAATCGCAAGATTAGCAAAACAAGTAATATTTGCAAAATACTTTGTTCAGAAACGAAAGTCATATTACGTGTAATTATATCAATCATTTTGAATCAATCGTGAAATTAATTTATAATAGTTCTAGACTAAAAATAATAATCTGTGTGATTGGAGAAGGTTTTCGTAACTTAACTTGATTCAAGGACTCATGCCTTTGCATTAACCACTAAGCTAGACAAGTGTTTATGAAAATTGAAGGTTTTCTAGTTATCTATTGGTGGTTTCAATTTTTTAAGCCTTGACTTAATGTTCTACTCAAGGCTTATCCCCCCTTTAGCTAGCACAGTCTCTGTATAATTCATTACGACTAATTAATAAAATAATTGATCAATTTTTTTTATTGATTACAGTGTTGTAGGCAATAAATAATTGTGTAAAGTTTCAACTCGATCCGAGAATCGAAAATCCGAGAAATAATGTGATCAATAGTTTTATCAAATTGACGGAGACAGAGTTGGTAAAAGCTTTGTAATAAATAACACCACAAATCGTTTTAAATGTATTGTTTATATAGTAAATAAATAAATATATTGGCATATACATCTTGCAGACAAAGACTTGCCTTAAATGAACAAGAAGTTGGCTTTGAATATCGATTATTGAAAAGCAAAGACATTTGAAATAAATATATGTCTAGAAACCTGAATATAAGCTCTTTCAATTATTTTTCTTACTAGAGTTTTCATTTCGAAGGCATGTTGTCTATTATTCATTAGCTCCCTCTTGATAAAATATCAAAGTGACTCCCCATTACCGCTCAGTAGTCTAGCCAAAATAAAGACTGATTAAAGTAAAACTATGGTTCTAACTACCCAAATCTATTTATAGTCCGCAGGTGTTATCCAGTCGTGACTAATGGTCTCTGCAGATAATTCACAAGGGCTCTTTGCTTGGGCAATACGTCCCTGTGTGTCTTGACTAGTTCTGCATCTTCAAGAACTTCATTGTTTGGAAGTGGAACTATAGTGGACACGCGTTGACGTCATCAGGCCAAAATGTGGAGGAGAGAGGGGGGCTTGACATAGGTCATGATCTCACGTCTGACCTTAGGTAGGCTTTAATAAGAGCGCCCGGACCTCTGGAGTGATAAAACAAAATGACCTTGTGCACTACGTCATTTGGAGCGTCACGAACGTGTCAGCTATGACGTCAATAAAAGATAATAAGGATTAAAAAAAAAAAAGATAAAGAATTAAAAATGATAGAACAATTGGGCAGGGATGTATTTTGTTTGTTTGCATTCAACTGGGGAAAACGAAGAAGATAAAGACAATTGAAGGATATATAACGGGATAACACATTCTATGCTCAGGTGGCATCTGCCTACTTTGAAAAGCGATCCTTCTTTCTACAGCACAGAGTTCGTACTAGGCATTGTCAGTTGTCAGAGACATTTGTCTTCTATTCAGTCAATGCGACTCATACGCGCTGGCTGAGCGGTAAAGCGCTTGGTTCCTTAACCGGGGTCTCGGGTTCGAATTTCGGTGGAGACTGGGATATTTTAATTTCGGGATCTTCGGGCGCCTCTGAGATCACCCAGCTCTAATGGGTACCTGACATTAGTAGGAGAAAAGTAAAGGCGGTTGGTCGTTGTGCTGGCCACATGACACCCTCATTAACCGGAGGCCACAGAAACAGATGATCTTTACATCTGACACGGGAACTCTACCTTACATACGTGTATGTATGACTTATTGTCACAAAATAGTATCTTTTATTGTATTTTGGTTTTGATTGATGCTCACTCTGTGGCCCAACCTGTGGAGGACTTTTCTTGTTACATCTGACAAACACATAGCCCATAACCTTTAGGCATTCTGTTTTGATCCAGCATCAACCATTTCTGAAGCTCTAGTCCCCGGGCAACTTCTCAGCCTCTATGTGGCGCCCGGCATGGAAACTTTCGTTAGACGAATCAAATGACCCATAAGGCAAAAAAAAATCTGAACTCTCGTTGGGGTGCCGGTTTCTACCGAATTCGGCCGTAGGGCATGGAATAAAGTCCCAACAGCCTTGACATAATCCACACACCATTTCTTAAGTCACCGATTTATGTATGACGCCTGCTCGGCCGATGTGGCAGAAAGAAAGAATATTAGAGGGTCTCCCAATGGGCGCTTCTGCTTCGCCTCTAACCAGAGTCTTTTAGGTTACAGACCCCTAGAAAAAAAACAACAACCGTTGTAACGAATGGACATCTACTTGGAACCCTTTTAAGACCCTTTCATTTCAAGTCGATGAGAAGGGAGATTCTCTTTGCCTAGAGTTTTAAGAGACTTGAATACAAAAAAGGTATTCTCTCGGAAGTTTATGGGGGGGGGGGGGGGGAATCCTAAGAATACCAACTGGTTCATTAAGGAAATGGGTTTGATCTATTGCCGGAGTGGAGACATAATATAAAGAAGGAATAAAGGTTAAAAAAACAAACAAACACAAGCTTAGAAAAAAAAATCAGGCCAAAATGTAATTCCAAATATACGCAATACATTTTTTGTTCTTTTAATTAGATTCTAAGAAACAGCACACCTAAAATAGATCTTAATTTATTTATATAATGAAAATGGCAACGGATGAAAATCTAAACTACAGCATGCCACATTCACCTCTGACAAAAACACAGAGCAGGAGTGTCGCTGACGAGCACACTCTCACGCCACCTCCCCTTCTCTCCGCCCTTGGTCACAGGTGACTTCCATGCCAGAGTCTCTGGCAAATCAAAGCTAGCCTGCGGCCAGTGCCAGATGCGCTCAAGATACGTCCATGACGCAACCGGCAAAGCTAATTATCAGGCTCTGATGACGAAACGAATGCCAGAGTTATTATCTGCATCCCCCCTCCTACAAGTTTCTTATGGCACGTCAGCTGATAAACAATGTGTGTCAACACTGCGACACCAGCATGCTCTCTCTGCTCACACAATACATTCACTTGCGTGGGTTGCCAAATATATTCGAAAACAACGGAAAGTATTTTTTTTTAAATACACACACACACAATAATTATAATTTTATGTTCAATGCCTTAAAAAAAAGTAATAATATTAAATTTTGACATCATTTAATTTCTAGGTAAACATACGAGACAGTACGTAAATAGCAAACAACAAAAGTCCAGGCTATTTCTATTGGACAACACATGAGATTCATAGGACGTAATTATCTTCTCTTTTGAAGCAACGTCTGTAACCTATAAGACAACATAAGATAAGACACAGTGAAAATAGATGGCTAAATGTTCCGACAATTTCGAAAGTCAAATTGTAAGACCCAAAATCTAATTCTATGCCAAAGTACCTTGTCTATGTGCAGATATAACAGGGTCACTCTTTATGAATAAAACACTTTAATCCTTCTAAATAGAAATCCTAAAAAACAACAACACACACACACAATCACTATTAACACAATCATAAATTCACAAAATTAGACGTAACATGAAGCTAGAAACTTATTGACTGACCCCACTTAATGTCTTCCTTTGTTTAATATTAGCTTATCCAATAGGAGAGAAACAGAATCTTCTACTGATAGTGTTAAACAGCTCCCAGCTGCAAGTACTTTTATAGTATTGAACATATCAAGGCAGCAAGTACTTTGATAGTGTTAAAAAGCTCCCAGCTGCAAGCACTTTTATAGTATTGAACATATCCAAGCTGCAAGTACTTTGATGATGTAAAATATGAAGCTGCTTATGCTTTCATGCAATCAGTTCTAGCCTGCTATGACTTGAGAACTTTGATGCTGCTATGACTTGAGAACTTTGATGCTGCTATGACTTGAGAACTTTGATGCTGCTCAACTGCGAGTACTTTGATGCTGTTAAACACCTCTAGCTGTGAGTACTTTGATGCTGCTAAACACCTCCCAGCTTCGAGTCGCTAATGCTTCTAATGTTGCTAAACATCTCCCAGATTTCAGAACTTTGATGCTGCTAAACATCTCCCAGCTGCAAGTATTTTGATACTGCTAAACAGTGCCAGCTGTGAGTACTTTGATAAGTTAAGTGTCCCTCTTGTTAATTTTGGGGAACAAAGGAAATCCTAAACATGTGTCACAGACCCCATCAATTCAAACAAATACTCGAGCCTAGATCTCGAGCCTCTGCTGCTTTAGTATTCACTATTGGCAGAAAAATACTAAGAGTCTGATAGCGCCCCGCTACGGGCCTGATATCGTCTATGGTTTAAATACTATAAATCGAACTAGTGTCGATGTGCTATAAACTATAAAACCAAATTAACATTGAACCTAACTTTAGTATGTGGATGTTTTTAACAAACCTCTTATCAACTCACCCTATCTATTTAGAGGGTAACTTGGACACGTTATCTCTCCATTTTCCCTTTCCCGGATCTAGTGGAAACTTTACACGATTATTCATTGCCCCTAAAAACAAGAATCAATCGAAAAAGTGACCAATTATTTTATCAATTAGTCCAAATTAATTAATTTCATTTTATGTACTAGCTAAAGGGAGATAAGCCTTGTGTAGAGAGTTAGGTCGTCCCCTAAAAATTTAAAAATAATTGATAATTAGAAAACCGTTTATTTTCATAAGTACTTGACTGGCCCAGTGGTTAGTGCGTTGGCCGGATAAGGCTTGAGCCCTCGAGTTCGAATTCAAGTCGAACAACTTTTGTTTTAATTGTTTTTAAAAAGCCATCGCAGAAACCCCCACCTCCCCCATTAACTCTTTCTCTCCGTAATTATTCATAACATTCTGATGGAATCAACGCTGGTATCGTCAGTTAGGAGAGAAAGAGTTAAGCAAGCGAAGAGCATGACATTGCGCTAAACATAAACAATTGGTCATAATATTTCCAGATTTATTATTGTTTGTCTAGATATATTCAACTTAAATACAAGATTGACTCAAAACAATGCATACAATAACACTCACTATAAGCTTTGTTTTCTAAAAAAAGTTTTTCGTAACTCAGATCAAAGTCACCACCGTACACTCCTGTCTTGCGTTTGTTTCACGCCACCTATCGTTTCAAAAGGTGGAGGTGTTTATGAGTCGGCACAAGGGGGAAAAGGACGAGTGGGGGGGGGAGAGGGAACCTCCACCACCGCTGTGTATCATGTCAGCGGATTAACTCCGCTTCGCTCGGTAATCCTAAACTTAATCTTTTGATTATTACTCTCTAACAAAAACAAGACCAGCAAGTTGTACAGTTTCACATGAGCAAGATGACGAGAGGGACACACATGTCGCTTTGCTTGTTGCTCTCCCTTTATTCAGTTCTTTGCTGTCTCTGCTCTCTTCTTCTAAGTTGTTAATCCTGAATTAATACGCTGTCGCCCTCGAGTAGGCTCGTCTTGCAGCGACACCTCCTCAACAACAAGGCGGAACAAACAAAACAATGTTTGGTGGTGAGGTAGTCAGGAAGTTTGGACAGCTAGGCAAAAAAATAAAAAAAAATTTGGTAGGCAAAGAAGACTTGGTACCAGAGTTTGATCGGGTAGGCAAAGACCCGGGTACGCTGTTCTGACTCAACGTGGCACTCGGTTGGAAACGACCATTAGAGAAAGTGGTTAGGCTAAATGAATAGCAAACTAAACTCCCGTGGGAGTGTCCAAGGGAACGCGAGAGTGGTCCCATTGCACGGAGCGGAGTTGAAAGAGAGCTTCCACGTCCCTGTCGATAATACATGCGCCGTTCCTCAAGGGACCGTTACATTAATGGCGAGTCCTGCACGGCCAAGCTTGGTACAACATAGGAAAATGGCGGAGGTTCCTGGTATACTCGGCCTTCGGCCATGCATTCTAGCCCATGCGCCCGGAGTGCCAGATATATCGGAAATAGCAATGTTTTACATAGGCATTGACTCGGATCTCTTCCAGACAGAACGGTTGTTCAATCAGGTTTTCTTTTTCAAACCTAAAGCTCGAAGAGCCTTCGGCTCAGCTCTTAGACAATCAAGCAGTAGGCAAAGAGATTTTACTACCTAAGTTTCTAAGTTTAAACAGGTTGGATAGGAGGTTTAGCTACCTACGTTTCTTGTTTTGAACAGGTATTCAATGAGGTTTTGGTACCTACGTTTCTAGGTTTGAACAGGTAGGCAATGAGGTTTTGGTACCTACGTTTCTAGGTTTGAACAAGTAGGCAATGAGGTTTTGGTACCTACGTTTCTAGGTTTGAACATGTAGGCAAGGAGATTTTGGTACCTACGTTTCTAGGTTTGAACAAGTAGGCAAGGAGATTTTGGTACCTACATTTCTAGGTTTGAACAAGTAGGCAAGGAGATTTTGGTACCTACGTTTCTATGTTTGAAAAAGTAGGCAAGGAGACTTTGGTACCTACGTTTCTGGGTTTGAACAAGTAGGCAAGAAGACTTCGCTACCTAGTTTGAACAGGTATGTAAGAAGACTTCGCTACCTAGTTTGAACAATTGAGAAAATACAAATCTTGGCACTTCTTAAGTCTGGGTAGGTACATAAAGAACATGTTGGTCCGGCCTCCCTAAGTTACAGGTAGAGAAGGCGATTTAAGGTCTGCGATACTTTAGTTGGACAGATAGACAAAGTTGATTTCGTTCCTTAAGTGGAAGTTAGATAAATTGATTTTCGTCTGGACATGTGGAGACAGATATTTCTAGAGTAGCTTCTTTCGTAAGTTAGGACAGTTACACAATGCATTCTTTAGTATCAGAACTGTTTTTATTTTTGTCATAACTATAGTGTTCTGACAGTATGTGTTATGCAATATCTCCCCCCCCCCAAAAAAAAAAAAAATCATTTTTGCATATAAATATAGGTGCAGTGTTGGACACAGAACAGAACAAAATTATGTAACAGATTTATTAGTAACGACAATCACTTTCACAAATATAAAGTCAGTGGGGTAGAAGGGGAAAGTCTTGAACTTTACCTCCCCTTCCTTATAGTAGTATGTTAGTAAACTAACAGGCTAACTAGTTATAAAGTTGGCTAGTCAGATAGTTTGTGGGTTGTCTAGCTTGCTAGTTGTCTGTTAACTTTCAGATCGATATTGCAATCCGCCCTATCCAAAGCGACGCCGCTGTGGCACAGATAACGACACGAGTCTAAGACTAGATGAATGAATCAGATCAAACCTCTACAAACGTTTGGAAGAGCACGTACATTCTTTACCAGTCGTCTCCCACCCCCGCAGTGACTAATTGGGGGAATCAGGGCGCTGCAATGAAAGACTCAAGTCAAGCCAAACACTATTCAGCTCAGTGGCTATGTACCTGCGGACTAGCACACATACAAACACGATCAGTCTAAGACAATAACGGGAGTTTGGTCTTAAATAAGACAGCAAGTGGCTTCCCCTTTTATCCAGCACTAGCGGCTCTCACTCTCGTTCTATCTCTTTCTCTCCTACTCCCCCCCCCCACCACCATTTTATCCCACGTGCTGGAGCTAGTGGAATAAGATTTGACGAGACAGCGTGAGCAATGCCCCAGTTAAGTAACTCGTTAGACGGAAGTATGGCAGAGAAATATCAAGGCGCCTCCCTCAAGCAATGACTTCGTAGAGGCACCACTTAAATAAAATCTCTTGTCCCGCCCTGTTTACCCGTGGAGTAGCCTTGTAGGTAAATTTTTAAAAAAGGTGGGGGGGGGGGGAATACAATTAAAACTCTGCTCTTTTTACAATTGAAAATGCAAAAAAAAATTATTAATAAATGTTTCGTACATTGTGAATGTTATAGAAGAAGGTGTGAGGCGCCTATCTGTTTAGTCCATTGTGCATGTTATAGAAGAAGGTGTGAGGCGCCTATCTGTTTAGTCCATTGTGAATGTTATAGAAGAAGGTGTGAGGCGCCTATCTGTTTAGTACATTGTGAATGTTATAGAAGAAGGTGTGAGGCGCCTATCTGTTTAGTCCATTGTGAATGTTATAGAAGAAGGTGTGAGGCGCCTATCTGTTTAGTCCATTGTGAATGTTATAGAAGAAGGTGTGAGGCGCCTATCTGTTTAGTCCATTGTGAATGTTATAGAAGAAGGTGTGAGGCGCCTATCTGTTTAGTCCATTGTGAATGTTATAGAAGAAGGTGTGAGGCGCCTATCTGTTTAGTACATTGTGAATGCTATAGAAGAAGGTGTGAGGCGCCTATCTGTTTAGTACATTGCGAATTTTTTTTTACTTCCTACTAGAGTTTACTAGACACATTGCCCTTAGCCATTTTCTCCAGTCACCAGCATGGTGGGCTCTTTGGTGGCTTAGATCACACTGAACGGAGTCCAGCCACATGCCATTTAATGGTAGGGAGAATACGGGCGATCTAATTCCTTAACCAATTTTGTTATTACTTTAATTTAAAAAAAAAAAGTCAAACGCCTGACTGCCCCACTTTAAACGGTAAGGAAAGAGATTCTATGCCACAAACACGGAGCTTGGAGAGCGTGAGCCGTCTAGTCATAAGCATTTAGAATTATACAACTACTGTCTTTCCCACTACCTAGGTAGAAGAAAAGAAGGGTGCCGCTTATGACTATTCCTCCTCAGAAGTATTCTTGTAACTATCTTCCTCACTTTCCCTCATTCACTGAGTCTTCATTTCTTTTTATTTCTTTGACTCTCTCGCTCTCTCTTTCTCTCTCTTTCTCTGTTTCTCTGTCTCTCCTTGTCTCTACCCAACTCTCTCTCTCTTTCTCTCTGTCTCTCTTCCTCTCTCGCTCTCTTTCGCTCATTCTATGTCTCTAACTTTGTGTCTGTCTCTGTCCCTGTCTCTCTATCTATGTGTGTGTGTGTGTCTCTCTCTAACTCTCTCTCTCTGACTCTCTCTCTTTATGTCTCTATTTATTTTTCTGTCTCTCTCTCTAACTCTCTCCCCCTCTGACTTTCTCTCTCTCTCTTTTTCTGTCTCTCTCTCTGTCTCTCTGCTTCCCCATATTCCATACCTGACACCCAATAAAACCATAAAAACACATCTTGAAGACAGATGACCTGAAGTTATAATACAAGAGTCGACATTGCAGCCCCAACAGTCCTCCCACAATGCTACGTACGAAGATGACCACTCCAGCTTTGAGCTTTGGTACTGAGATTATGTAAAAGGAAGGGTGGAGGTCAGTGGGCGGTCAAATTTTCCAAACTAACTTCCAACTCTTTATCGCGTTCAGTTGCATTAGTTGCAATCGTCTGCAGCTTACGTCATACGTCACAAGTGGCGCGCATTAACACAACACAAACTTGGACATGTCAATAAAAATATCTAGAAATCACCCTAAGGCTACGTATGAATGAGTTGTTTTTTCCCCTACTAGTAGCCGACGTGGGTGAGCTATTTTTATCTTTCTCGCGTACTCATGAAAAAAAAAGTATGGTGACCCGAGTGTCTATATTTTTTTCTTGAGTCGCCTGCGCATGTTTTTTTTTTTCCTTTGCATGTCCGAAGATGGTTCAGTGGCAAGCTAGATGTATAGTTTAAGCTAGAATACACCTTTGAGTAAAGTTTCGAAGAAATGGGACCTTTTCATCATGTACCAATCCTGTATACAGTGGCGTAGCTAGGAATTTGGGCGCCCGAAGGGCTTGACCTCTTTAGGGGGCCCTGCATTTTGACATTCGACATCATGACATGAGACAATGGCGCATTATTTAATGACTTAAAAAATTTGGACCCCCACTATCCCCCACCCTAGCTACGCCACTGCGTGCATGCTACACGCTCACAAAAAGGCTTTCCTTAAATCGCGTCAAACAAAGGAGAACACGTGCTAGAGATGTTTCCATTCTTTTTTGAAGCGCGCAGTTTGAAACTAATGTGAAGATATTTCAATAACTTTATCCTCATACTCCATCGTCAAGAGTTCGAATCCCGGTTGATACTCTGCGATGTCCAAATCCTTTTTAATGCATTAATGCACCTTTAATAGTGGGCCTAATAGCCGCCTGGCATTACTTTATGAAAATAAAAGTAGATTTACTTGCCCCATGAGGCCGCGGTCAAACGTTGGTCACTTACTGACATAGACCAGTTACACTTATGTCTGGTTTTAGTGACCAGAAGATTGTGTGTCCTGGACACAGTCAACCAGCTGATAAAATTTCATCAGTCATGAATAGGGCTCTATCATATGCCATTAAGCTGTTGCTGTTTTGTAGTAAGCTCAATGTCTTTAGTAGCTACATTTAGCCACTGGCTACATTTGTTTAGTGGGATACGCATGTGTCTAACATCTCAAATATTTATACGATTACAAATGAAATAAAGCTGGAACTTTTCTAAATAAATTAACGGGCGTAGCCGGTGCGTACTGCTAGTCTACATATGAAGTTAAATAACGGTGTTTAGCTGGGAGCTCCTTTAGTCTAACTAGGCCTCAGTTCTGTATCATCAATGTTGTCCAGATCATAAAAATGCTTATATCGAACAGGACAGACAGCGGACAGACAGACAACCGAATTTTAAAGGATTGGAGTCGAACTCGAGACCCTCGTGATTGCAGTCTGAAGCGTATGCCGCCACAACGAACATAATTACTGTATCACAGAAGTAGTCTTCTTACCAAAACAGAACCTGGTACCATTTATTTACTTTTTAATTTAACTTTTGCAATTTTTAAGCCTACTCTACCTAGCTGGTTCCGATTCGGGACTTTAGATGTAAGCATTGAACGTAAACTCGAGTTCTGTAGTTGAATTACTTAAAAACTTTAAGTAGAAGTACATCCATGATCGCCCTAGAATCTTAGCAGCAGACAACCTCGCTTGTGTGCGGTGAATCTAGTGGGAGGGTGAGATGTGACTTGACATAGTGACATTTTTTTTTCTTTGGTCCTCAACAGAGCCAGCCCTCGACGTCTGAGTTGGCGTAGACTAGATTTGATTGGTTTATGTACATGAATGGAAGCCACGCCTTAAACGTGGTTATAAATATAACTTCACGTGTTAGGAGAAGTCATTCTAACAAACAGATTGGATACTCTGTGAAGCAAGAATAACACGAGGGAAGCGAAAAAGATTCTAACACTATATATATACATATATATATATACATCATTTGCCACTATAGTTGTTTATTATACTATCGAGATTTAACTAACACTTCACTGTTTACTATATATAAAGTACACATTGTTACTTGTAACGCAAGCACGCGATCAGCACGAGGGATTGAGAATACACGAGGAAACGAGGACGACTCAAAAGGTATGTCTCAATGTATGCTTTTAATGAACCTTGACTTAATGAAATTTAAATCTAATAGAAATGTTGTGGTTTATACGGAGGAATGTCTGTGTTTAAGTAGATGTAGATATGGGGAGTGTGTGTTTACGAAAACTGGTGTAGTCTAAGTCCTAAGCTACACCTACATAGACGGCTGCCTGTCCGTGTGGTATGCGCTCAGGACTGCCTTCTCGGTGGTTCCAGGTTCGAATTCTGTCCGCCGTTATACCAAGCCTTGTGGGTTTGAGCTTGGCTAAAATTTTGAAGGTTCATCCGAAATATCTCAAATGAAACAAATACACGTGATGAGTTATGTTGCTTCGGATCACTCTTGCACTCAGGTTCTCACAGCGATAAAACAAGGGTGGACACCTGTTCTATAGGTTTGAGTCTATCGCTTATCCTTAATCACCGTATGTAGTCCAAGAGTCCGTTGCTTTACATAATCACTTCGAGATCCTATCCTTACAACCTTACGAAATCCTGGCTTGACTTATCATGTCCATAGATGTCTATTTATCCTCTAGTCTTGCAAATGTTTGGCCACGTTCCGATTTTCATCCTCAAATCCCGGATTAAATTTTTACGCCAAACAAAATAAAATTTATTGAATAACTGAAACCGAAATACTGTGCAAGGAATACAAGATTGCGCCCGTAGTATGTGATGTCAAGGTCTCACTACATGTTTCGTATAGATCTATATATCTAATTGATCTGTGATGGACAGGCACATATCGATCAGCCCGCTAAGCTTGACATTAATTGCTTGATAATTTGTGAAATAATTGTCTCACTCGCTAATGAAATAATAGGAATGGGAGTTGAAATGTGTTTGGAGATGTTGCACTGCAGGCTATATAGGAGACTTGACTCATTTTTAATGTTGATGTCTGTTTGCAGTCTCTCTCTCTCTCTCTCTCTATCTATCTATCTATCTATCTAGTCTATCTTTGTATGTAATGTATTGTACTATATACACTGGCCTGTCTATCTATCTATCTATCTAGTCTGTCTTTGTATGTAATGTATTGTACTATATACACTGGCCTGTCCTTTCCGCAACTAGCTAACGGTGACTAGATATTTCATTTGTGCACTGTTAACGTTTGTTCGTTATACGTTACAGTGTGTCATACAGTGAACACAACCAGTACTCTGTTGCTGTATTGTTTGATGCCCAGCATTAAGACAGATTTGACGTCAAACTGAACTAGCCAAAAGAAAAGAAAGTTTCTTTTAATGGGCCGTGCTTAAAATAAGAAACATATCTCGTCTGAATTCTCTCTCCTCTCTCTCTCTCTCTTGTACATTTAGTCTGGTCCATGAATTCTATGTTAATGAGGCTGTCTGTATTTTGTTGTCTTTGTGCCCTAATGTGGAATATCTCGCCCGCCACGTGTCATTTCAGTTACGTGGTAAATTGTCCCCCGTCTGAGGACTCCAGCCCAGCGGAGGGACCCGATCTGTCATGTTCACCATCGCCAATGAAGAAAACAGGGGAGAGAAGGGACATAACTTGTCCAGAACCTTTTTGTCTTACAACTCTCCTCCTTTCCTTGTCCCATCCGTTCCTCTGTCCTAACCTCTTTCTCATCCTCCAATTAGAGAGACATATTCAGCATATTTTCTGGCCTCATTCTGAGCTCATTAAAACAATGGGAAGATTTCTGTTCTCTCAGACGCATACACCTACATTAGAGATTTGCATATGGAATGAAGCATACAAACGCTGATTATCTGTATAACTCTGTCCAACTTTTATGTCGGACTTTGTACATTTCAGTTAAAGAAACATAACTATTGAATATCAACTCAAAGTAAGTAGCTAACTGGAGGCGTGGTGGCGGAGCGGTGAAAGTCACAGATTCGATTCCTGGTGAAGATTGGTATTTAAATTTCGGGATCTTTGTGCACCTCTTGAGTCCACCCAGCTCTAACGGGTACCTGACATTAGTTGGCGGGGGGGGGGGGGGGGCATAAGGGCGGTTGGTCTTTATGCTGGCCACATGACTAGAATTATATATGGCCTCCTTCAGTCGCGCAGCGACCATGGATCATCTCATGGAAATGAGATGAATGCCTGGGCATTAGCTGAGGTCGGAACGATGTCGCCCACACATCAGTTCCCCCCATTCCACGCAGCTGATGTATCCAAAGTGCCGATACAGTTTGGGGTCAGCGGTGTCGCAGCTTCTGCCAGAGTGTAGCACTGGGTGCTGCAAACTGCCTTAGAGTCACCAGCTCCTGATTTTTCCCTCAGGGTTGACTCCCGAAGCCTTTCCCATGATTGGGTATAGCTTCAAGGCAACAGAGGTTTGAATTCATAGTTTTCCTTCTCCTAGGAGGGTAGCCAGCCTATTTGAGACGTATGCCATTATGAAGCATTTTATAGGTAGGGAGTGCTTACATCCATTACCACTTCCGACAATGACACCCTCGTTAACCGTGGGCCACAGAGCAGATGCCCTTTACATCATTTTCGCTATAGATCACAAAGTCTGAAAGGGGAACTTTACTTTTTAAGTAGCTAACTGTCGTACACTTTTCTGTATAAGAGTGTAGGTGCGCTCTTGCATTCCCTATGCTTCGAGCTTTTATGTAGTTATTACACTCAAGACATTATAATAGGTAAACCTCGATGTCTGTTTCAAGGGCGTTAATTACAGCTTAATGATAATTCGTCACCAGGTGTCACTGATCAGAATAGCTAAATGCACTCTCTTGATTTCTTTCCATTGGCCAAGTTTACACAAAAAAAGTTTTCCGATGTGATGTACAAGTTGAGTTCCGGTCTGGTGTTGGTGAAGACTTATATGTCCATTGACGTCCTCGATAATGTCCTTCTAATTACCACTTCCGTAATTAATAACTGGTATTACACTTTACCGAAATTTACTTCCGCCTAATAATCTAACCCCCCCCCCCCCCGTGTCACATCTCAGTATTAAAGTCTGTATGCATTGTATTCTTGTTTCAACCCTAACGACGAATGTATAATTAGACTTGCGTCTAAATCCGTTTAAGGAAATTGAGTCTTCTGTGACGTTCCTGTACATGTACATAAATATTCCCCCCCCCCCCAGATCCTCACTTTTCCTTTTTCCTTTCCTCCTTGCTTAAAATCCTCCTCTTTGATGAGGTGTGTGCATGTATGTCCAGCGTCGCCTCATCCCCCCCCCCTTTCCCCTGGGGCTCCTCAGGTCCCCGATGTTCGGAAGAGGTAGCTTTATTAAGTTTTAACACCTTCAAACAAAAACAAAACAAAAACTTCACCGTATCCGTAAGTTTTAAAAGTACATGCCTTGGATAGAACAACATAAGGATACCAATCGAAATGTTCACCAAAACATCAACAAACCATTAACATTTTAACTACCGAATACTCCGGCGGATGCTATTTGAATGCGTGAGATTGAGTTTTAAACCTGGACTATACATTCTACAATTAGAAGTTGGAGAGTTTTGAATTGTTTATTAACAAAAACCGCACATCGCTTTAATTTTATAGTTAGAGTTAAAAGTAGTAGAAGGCTTATGCCGGGTTCTAAATTAAATATGAAATGTGGGCGCTTTACTGCGGCCGGCCCTATACCGTCACTCGCTCACCTAATGTAATTAGAATAACACTTTATATTGAGTATACTACCCTAACCCTAACACAGTGTCAGAATAGAAGAAACAACTAAGGATGGACACTGTCGAATACTTTGATTTGGTAGATTTGTTTTCATTTGAATTTCATTAGAAACTAAAGTCTTATTTCATTTTTAAATGTTGTTTATTTCAGCATTAAGCTGTGTCATAGTACTTCACTATTGCAGTGACATTATTGAAGTGTGTTGATATCCATTTTATGTACACATACATATAAATATATATATGTTTATTAGCGTAAGTGGGGGCTGTGTGCTTATATAAATATATTAAACTTATATATATATATATTTATATGTATATGATCATCTGCGCCAAACAAATACAATACGAACTACAACATAAATAATAAAAAGTGTATAAAATGTGTGTGTATATATATATTCATATGTATTTAAAATGAATATTGTGATAGAAATAAAGTAAAAGATATAAATGAAAACAAACAGTTCAAAGACGACACCCCAGAGGGTTATTTCCCAATCTGAACCACGTCTCCCCCCTACTTTCTCCATCGTTTAAAAGCGAAGATTTACACTCGTTCGTGGCGCAGTGACATTTGCCGTGGATTAAATCAGAAAAATCAGGAGATTTGTAAAAAAAAAAGTAGTTCGGGGGTCGAAGGGGGGATTTCTAAAGTAATAAATAGGCTGTTTTTTTTTCTTTGAATTTAATTAAACTAAGTAACAACAAAGGGTCGCCTTTTAACGCTTATCTGGTGTCCACATGATCAAAGCCAAATTACCGCCGGAACGACAATAATATTACGCATGGGCAAACATAAACACACGCACATGTAAATATGCATACGCTAGCAAATATGTTTAATCTCTCGCTAACATCTGTCTGTCTATCACTTTAGTCATTTTTGAGAAATTAAAAAAAAAAATTAAGTGTAGTAAATTTTTAGGGAACAAATTATAATACGTGCGTTTACACACATCTACAGTCTTCAATTTAATGATTAGATAGATAGATAGATAGATAGATAGATAGATAGATAGATAGATAGATAGATAGATAGATAGATAGATAGATAGAGACAGACAAACAGACAGAAAGACATACATTGAGGTGAAAGAAAAGTATTTGACATATTTATTTTTAATGTGTGATAGAAAAACAACAGCAAGGGAGTTCCACCTAGGACCTTGTAAATGTGGAATTATGGGACTTTAAAAAGGGTTTAATCTGATACCGTTACACTTAGGGTAGCACAAGGGACATATTCCCAGAAACGAATGGTGGGTTGTATGTGTCATGGTAGTATGGCTGTATTATTTGAATTCTTTGTGTCCATTAAGTACATATTTAAAAATGTGTTTTTCGATTGGTATGTCTGTACTCGCATAGGTATTATATAATATAGATACAAGCATGTATTTTGTGTTGGCTGTCATGTATTAACTCGTATACAAAAAGGTATTAGGTTGAAGTGTGTGTGTGTGAGGTGCAGACGTACTTTGTTCATTAATTGTGATTAATGTAACAGGGAAGAGATGGTATTCGCTGATTCACCAATCAAATATCTACATCAACAGCGCAAAGACATTCAGCCTCGGTGATTTTTTTATATCACGATCGAAGTCCCTTTACCTGTAAATTCTTTCCCCCTTCTGTCTATCGTTCTCGGTTTATCGCCAACCCCCTTTTAAATCCCCTCCTGCCCACTTTTTTTTAATATTAAATATTTTCTTTTGTGTCTTCCCAGGATACCTATTTACCGAGTCATTGTTCATTAATGTTTAAAATCAAGGGTCGGTTACCGTGAATGATGCAAGAATATAGGCCAGCTAAAGATAGAGCAGGACGCGCAGTGATATACAAATGAAACGCAGGTGGGGAGGGGAGGGCTTCCGTGGTGTTTCCCCCGAGTAATTAGGCCGTGCGTGGGGCTATAATTAGCCCTAGCGAAAGACGCAGACGAACATTGGCAGCTAATCGTTAGATTTTTCTGTTTGGTTCCCCCCCTTGGGCTAAGCCAATTTTATGACCTGCTAATCTCTAAGGTAAACACGCTCTGCTCGGGAGTGTTGTCCCCCTTTACGTAAGGAAACTAAAAATAGATGTTCGCTAAAGAGTCCAAAGGTTCTCATTAAAAATAATAATTGTTGAAATTTGCTTCGCGGATATTAGATCTTGGTTGATACGCGTTTGACATTGACGATTTCTTGTGTACCCCAAACTTCCCCACATGCATTTGTTGTTTAGCTTCCCACCTATTCTAATGTTATCTTTGTGACTTGACCATTGTATCCCGATTGGTATTACTGCCCCATCACCGACTACATGTAAAGAATGATTATTAAGTTGTAAGAATTACTTTTAGAGGTATATTTCAAATTGTATCTGTATTTCACCTCCACTAGGTTGAGCTTTAGCTCAGCCTTTAAAAGTTCTCAAAATCTGAATTTCACCTTGTTATCTCTAAACTTGTCCTCAAGGGCGCACCGGAAAGTGCTGCTTCATACTTACACGAGAAAGTGCGAACTAGAAAAAAAAATACTACTACAGTTTTGTGACCCCCCTCCCCCTTTTTTTGTTTCTCCTCGGACCGACAGTTCTATACCAGGAGACGACCCCCCGCCTTTAATTTCGTCTTCAGCAGGCAAGCGGTCTCACGTGCCAATGAGAAAGTCCCCTCCCCGGCCCGGAGGCTATTACGTTGATGCCCTGCATAGACTATTAAAGTTTTAATAGGCGGTAGTGATAATGATTTACAAGTTTATTAATTGCATTCACAGACGCACATATTAGACTTTTAATTCTGACCTTTTTTTTTTTATTGATGTTATTCAAGGTTTTGTCTGACATGCATTTTTCAGAGTACACACAACACGCACACACACACAATTACCATCCCCTCCCCCGCACAGGTCGATATGTGCACGGTCTGTGCCTACACGCCCAGACTCTTACCGTTTGACAACACAATCGATATCCATCCTCGGGTCAATAACTCCTCTTTAATGGGTGAGCCATGGTGGACAAGAGAGGTAAGCTTCACGGGGCGGGTTTGTAAGTAAGGTGATGGTGTAGGAAGGTGGCTGGTCGATGTATGGCAACAAGCACTTCGATTCAGACCATAGTACAGTCACAACAAAGTTACCTCTTTGACAGTCACCACAGACTAAGGACTAATATCATCCTATAATGAAGGGTCAGCCATAGAATGACTACAACCCAATTCTATCTTTGAAGATCATGTCACACATCTATCTAGGCTTGAGAAATACTTCAATCTGTGATGCCCAACTCACATCCAGAGGGTCCTATCCAGCCCATGTCGCAATGCTATTCACCACCCTATGTGAGTCTACATGACATAAAGAAGCTGTACATGCTCGGGTTGCATTGTTTAGGAACATGCCTACCTTGTGGAAAAATGTTGTGGACATTATTTTAAAACGTCAATCGTTTAGTACATAACTGATAGTGAGAGAATGCAATTTGTATTAGCTTTAGTTTCCCATGAATGATAAGAATACAATCCCAAGTATTGACGGGTTAGGCGCTAGTAAACGTTTTTAAAATGTGAATATGAGAGCGAGCGAGCGAGAGAAAGAGAGAGAATCCGAAAAAAGAAAGTAAAACATTTACTGTCATCTACCGCAAAGTTCTAGGCTTTACAATTCACACCTTCACTAAAGTCTACCAACTCTCTACCTGTACAGTACACACCATGACGCCATGAGCCTTAAAAACACACACAGACGCAAATAATTTTCGCGAGTCCACCTTTTATCTAGTAGATGTGTGTTGCATACAGTAGAAAACGCAATATAGATTGGCTTTGCTTGTCTGTGCTGTCCTAGTCTGCAGTTGGTGTTGTTTTTTTAAACTCACAGTAAACAATGCATTCGTCGTGGCACATCAAATGTAATTGTCTTAGAAGAGATCGAACGTTAAAGACCCGCGTGGATCGATAATACTCTGCACACAAACAAAAACAAACCCTAAACACGTCATATAAATGTCTCCCGGTGTCGCCTCTTGTAGCCTCCCTTGCCTTAGTTCAGGGGCGCATTGGGGGGAAACAACCTTGAGACGGCACCGTTTAAACAGGCGCGCCGTTTTATAAGCCCCAAAAATAGTAATAAAACAAAGGGGAGGGGGAAGAAAACTGCAGGCGCCCCCCTCCTCCAAAGACCCCCTCCCTCCATTCTCATCCCTACATATCCATACATCCCCCCTCCTCTAGTCGCCAGCTTTTTTTCCCTTGACCCTTTCTTGTCGTGGCAATTAGAGCTTGTGAACGCGAGTTAGTAAATATAGCAATAGTGGACGCTACGAAGAGCGCTCATGGTCACAATTCCTTTCAGCCTGTGAACATGTCCTGAAATTCACACAGTTGCTCCTCTCCCTCCCTGTCTCCGTCACTCATTTACGAACCTCTTCGCTTGTTTATCTCTGCAGATTTGCTCAGCGATAAAAGGAAACAGAAGGTCAGGAAGAAATATTTTGGGCCACGTCTCCAAATTTTGACCAAGGCCAGAAAGCAAGTACTTCTGGACACTATAAAAAGGGACAGCCAGTTTTCAGACAGTTGGACAGTTGCTGACCAGAAAAGCTCGTGGCTGAAACCACGTCGAGGATCGAACCGCGGAGCATTGTATTGTGTGTCTTTTTCACAAGCTTGCTACGTTGCTTCTGTGATTAGTCTACAGACAATGGCCGCTGTTACCATTTATTTGGGAGTTCTGATCCTGACCCTCATCTTTGCTTACTTCAAATTGTTTTACAGACGACTGTAAGTAATTGTTTCATGATTCTTTTTTGTTTCCTTTACTCAAAAGAAAAGTCCAAGTTTTTAACTTCTTCTATAAACAACGTATAACAAACTTGAAAATGACAACAAAAAATGTTTGGGCAGAATCGAAACAAATGAATGATTTCTTTTTTTTTTTTTTTAGGGTTAGGGTTTTATTTCTCTGACCATAACTTTTACAGACAAAAGAATAGCTAGGAATAAATATTTCACTTATAATTTGAATCATTCTGAATAATTTGACATCATATAAGCTTATATAAATTATAAGTGAAATATTTATTCCTAGCTATTCTTTTGTCTTTAAAATAATGATTTTAAGAAAGAAAAGATCATGATAATATTTTACAGACACGAAAAATTAAAAATGAAAAAAAGAAAAAAATTAATGAAAACATTGTATCTTTTAGAAGAAAGAATAAAATGGTGTCTACAGTGTACATCGTGTGATTTATACAAGCCAAAAAAAAGGGGGGGGTGAGGTATTAGAATCTAGATAAACAGAAAGACATTTTGTAAAATTTGAGATCAAATCCCGATGTGAACTAGAAGACGCAGGTAGTTGTGTTTGCGCCTATCAAACAGCTATTACTTGGCGCAGTGTCTACTACGGTGAGGTGGAGATGGGCGGGAAATCGGGGATTAAAATAAATCTGAACATTTGACGGAGGAGGGGTGAGGATTGAGAGGTGAAAAGTAGGGGCGTACTCTTCAAACCACAAGACACCCTAGATGTCTACCACATCCTCGTTCGTTTGTTTGAACGATTGGAACTACACCCTGATACCATGGCCCCCCCCCCCCCCCCCCCCAGGCTTTACGGCTTTAAAAAAATCATGGAGTTAGAAACATTTTTTAGCCCTTATTTAATGCTTGAGAGAAAGGTGATTAGAATTGTTGGCTAGTGACTTTCAACTTTGGATTCTGTCTGAAATGTCTGCTAATATTTAGTCTTGGGTAGGCTGGGACCTAAGGTAACTGCTTGCCGGCTGAATCATTCTACAAGTAGCTAACCTTGGCCCTTCTTGTTTTCCTAGACATCTTTTTTTTTTTTCTTTCCCTTTGGCCTTGTCCAGTTTCGATTCAAATTTTCAGCAGTTAATAAAGGGGGAAAAGAGGGGAAGGGTGAAATTCGTCCTAAGACCTTGACATACATTTGTATTTTGGACCATTAGGAAAAGAGAGAGAGAAACTCTAAATATAGAGTAAAACATAATAACATTGAAAACGACAATACAATATTTATTCATAAAAGGTATACTTGTAAAAAATAAATGTTTATAATTCTTTTAATAATAATTATTTTTGCAAATTATTTCAGACGCAAAGGTGAGCCGCCTCTTGCACCGGGACATTTTCTTTGGGGCAACGGAAAACAGTTCACAGAACACGCCGTGAAATTTCTCCAGGGAGCCCACAAGAAATGCGGCGACGTCTTCACCATTCGCTTTTTGAACCAGTACTGGACCATGGTCCTGGACATTCACAGCTACGAGAGGTTCGCCAAGGAGAAGAACTTTGACTTTGACGCCATCCAAGAGCAAGTGAACCACAACGTCTTCGGCTACCAGCTGGTGGACGCCAGAAAAATGATTGGCGAGGCAGGGCAGAAAGTCAACGGGAAACATCTGTTCACGTCTCTTGAGCACTTCGCGGAGAACCTCACTGAAGCCTTCAAAGAAACAGCCTCAGAAAAGGACAGGATGATGAACGAGAGGAATAGCCGAAAGATGAACCAGGTGAACACTGCTCACAACGACATTAGCTTGTGCTACGAAAGCCACCACATCTCGCAGCACGGATGGGACAAAATTGAAGCTATGACGGACACGTTTATGGCGGACACTTGGTGTGAGGATCAGCTGAGAAACCTAGCCTCTAAGACATTTTTCTCCCCAGTTTTCTACACCATCTTCGGACGCGGACAGCCTGGCGCCAACGACAATTTCCACCCCCAGGTTTTCCACAAAAACTTTGACCAGTTCCACAAATACTTCAACTTCTTATGGTTTGGGATGCCCGTCCAGATGTTTCCTCAGGCCGTCAACGCAGTCGGCGTCTTGGCTCAACAACCATCCAGCGCCGACATGATGCAACGCGAAGGTTGCTCGGAATACATCAAATTCGCCACTGAATTCATGCTCAAACACAAGTAAGATAATTGTCCGAATTTCATTAAAATTTTAAGCCTAGATCTAGAGCTACAAATGTATTTTACTTTCATTTTCAAAACCAATCACAATGCTTTTATTCTCGTCAACAGCCAATCAGAGCGCGACATCATCTGCCACAATTTGGTCTTCCTACACGTTAACTACAACACCTTTCGGGTTGTCTACTGGTGCATGTACAAGCTCATGGAGGACGAGACTGTCATGGCCGCTGTCAGAAAAGAGGTTGACGAGGTAGTAGAAGCCAAACGAACCGGCGCCAGCGCGACTGAGTACGAGGCTGAATTCACCACAGAGGACATTAACAAGCTTCCAGTAGTCGGTAAGTACAGAAACTCACAATCCAGTTTCAATACAATCAAAATGTTCTAAGTTTTACACATACACATAACAGACATTGACCTCTAGATGCTGCGTAAAGATAATGAAGTTTTGTCAAATTCATTTTTCAGATTCATTTTTGAAAGAAATTATTCGCTGGACTAGTGGGGTGTTCATGGTGAGGAAGTGCATTGAGGACACCGCCTTCACCACAGAAAGTGGTCAGACTTTTAACATCAGAAAGGGAGACAAAGTGGCCATCTACCCTCCAGTGTTTCATCAGGACCCAGAAATTTACGAGAATCCAGAGGTAAGAATTTAAATTTTGTAGAGTGTTCTTTTTAAAATATACGCATGATTTGTTCAGCAGTACATAAAAGTTAATTTATGTAAGTTTATATAGTTTCCAAAATGCGTTATTGAATAGGTTTTCATACCTAAGCATTCTGATTTCAGACTTTCAAATACGATCGCTTCATTGATGCTGATTTTTATAAGAATGGCAAGAAGATCAAGCACCCTCTCATTGGCTTCGGCTCCCTGTGCCCAGGCCAGAAGCTGTCCATGCTCCAGATTAAGTGGTTCATCATAAACATCGTCAACAGCTTCAAGCTGGAGCTCATCGAGGGCGAGAAAACGGCGCCCAACACCGGAATGTACGGCCACGAGATCCTCCCGCCCACCAACGACGTCCAGTGCCGGTTCAAGCCACGGGAAGGCGTCTGCGCCCTAAAGTACGTCAACAACTACGGCTCCAACGGGAGCAAAGGTCTCGGGGGAATCTCTTCTGGAAACATGTTGTGATCCTTCTTGCAAGACACCTGCTGACATTTACACTCGGACACTTAGGGTATTACAATTGACATATTTATTTCATTACATTTAGTGCAAAGGTTTCCGATTTTGGAGATGAACTCTGACCTATTCAAGAATGGGTTCGCATGCAACAGCTGAGTGCGGTAACAAAGTTCTGTTCATGTTCTATAAATATTATATGCATATCGAACATTTCATTGAAGTTTCTTTACATTATGATATTAAATGTTAGAGCAAAAGAAAAGGGAGATTATCCTCTCATATCTATTGAGGCCTCTGGGTAGATATATTTTTTCCCTCAATCATAGACATAGTATCAATACTATTTATTAGCTTGCGTATCGACGAAGGTCATAACCAAATGCTGAAATTAAATTTTATATTTCTTAGAATTGACAATTTTATTGAGGGCCCCACTCCTTTCCGCTCCCAACTGGTCCCTAGGCAACGCCCTCGATTCTATCCTCCTTCAGTAGTTAGTTTATATTTATGATTTTTGTCATCACCCTCGCCCTATTGTTATCTATCCCCCCCACCCCACCTTCATGTCTCTCCATCTTATGTTTATGATTTCATTATGTAAGAAATATAAGTTATTAATTTATTATTATCATACTTCAACATGCGTGTATAATAGCCCACCCTCCCACAACCATTAAGCTAAACAAATTTTGCAATGCTGTGATGATTGTTTATATAAACATTTTATGACTAAACTTTTTTTTTATTTTAATTTTCTTGTTTTACAAACGTATATACATAAATTTACATCAATACATTATGTTCCTTGCACACACCATTACACACCCATAACCATATAATATCATCATAACCATAACTTAAGTAACCATAACTTGATTTAGATTATAGATGAATGCTGTTTTACTGTATATCCCATAGGTACCAACATCGCCTTTCGATTTGTGTCCTCTACTAGGGTACTTATTTTAATTGTTGTGTTCTCTTGTTAGAGGTGAGAGGTGACCTCTCTGTACAGGTAGCCACGTGAAATTAAGTGTCGATATTAAGTGTAGGCGTCCAGTTCGACTCTAGTTTATAATTTTACTAAGCATTTAATTTTGTAGTGAAAGTAAGGCATTCCAGAGTTATTATTTAATGTAAAGATATTTCTGAAAAAATGTTTAGGATTAAAAGTAAAAAAACTAAATAAGCGTGGTAAATGTACTGTATGGGTGACTAGAGTATTGAACGAATCCATTTAGAGGATTGAAATGGGACTAGACACCAACGAATCCATTTAGAGGATTGAAATGGGACTAGACACCAACGAATCATGACATCGCTTTAGAAAAGTAGGTCTCCGTGTTTTTCAAAAAGTTTATATTATGTTAATTTTTTAATTTTTTTTTTAATGATACAAGGAAAATATGAGTAGTTCGTTCTAGCTGCATGACATAAATCAGTACATCGAGTTCACTTCTCTTGGTCACGTGCAATCTTCATTCTCATCTCTTCATTCTTTAATATTCACATTCATCGGGGGGAAACCAATAATCTAGCTGAATTATTGGAATCAAAATGATCAATTGAAAACGTTTCGAAATTTTTTTTCCATCTTAAATTTACACCAAATTTTTGATACAGTTAATTCCGAAATGGGAAGTGGGTATACAATTTAATAATAATAATAACAATAATAATAAGAGATACATTTTGTTACTTTTCCAATCCTGGGGTTTGCTGTATATTTTAAATATTATTAAAAATATATGTAGCCCATTCAATCGAAAGATGTGTAGTTTCATTTTTTTTGTATTCTCAACGAAAAAGATTCCAAATCATCATTTCAACATTTGTTTCGAGGATGCATTACTATTGCAATAATTTGTTTTATTGATTTGTTTATCAACTTTATTATTGATATTTGTTTCGATGTTACTATTGTACATAATGTAAATAGTTCCAAGTTTCGAAAATCTTTTTTTTTTAAGAACTCTGACATGCTATTTAATTTGAACTATATCTCACGTGACCTATTTATCAGACCAAAGAAACTTGTTTTTGCTAATTATTATAACAAAACTTGATTGTGTGACATGATGTTTTTAGAATCTCCACGAAATGTTGTGCTAATGTCTGATCTGTATAACTTTTTTGTATTTCAACTGTAAGATATTCCCCTGGAGCGCTAACTTTACGACAAAAAAATAAATAAATAAAGGGTCATTCTGTTTGCTGGAGATTAAAGACTGCTCGGAACAGGTTTAGTGCGATCCAGATTTTTGTTTTTTAAAGACAGAACTCTTTCTTTTTTTTTTAAATAGTATTGAAAAGAAACACATAGATTATTAAAAGATATTACTAAGGAAACCAAAGTGAGTCGTGAAAGATATATCTTGTTTAGATTATCTTATTTATATTATCTTGTTTATTGTAAAATAAGTCCGTGTCAGGCTTGCAGTAATATTCGAATGAGAATCTTGGAAGAATAAATACGAATGGATCGATATTCTGTTCTTATTTAGCGAATACGCAAAATATTTTCATCCAACCTGGTCATCAGATAGTGTTTCCATTGTTTATTAAACCCCATTCAAGTAATGCTGCTCCAGATTTTTAAGCACTTACTGGCCTATTGAGCTTATATCTATGATAGTTTAATGATTTGGTCGAAACTTGTGTATTTATTTATTATGATTATTATTTGTGCTGCCGACAAGATCTTGACGCAAGCGTACTTCGTCTTTGTTCTATACTTATAAGATATTGATCGTGACGATGCATTTACCTAGATTTTATAGTGATGTTTCGATGCCTGCGTGCGTGACCTATTATTTACATATTCATGATAAGTAATTTATTGTACCTACACTTATACGAACCATTTTATTTTTTTATTTATGGAATTCTACAATGTGGTTTTTAATTAATTTATTGTGAGACCTAGGAAGTGATGACTATTTAGTTACAGCTGATACAAAGTTCTATCTGAATTCTAACTTATTTTGTTGAATTTTATGATGCAATAGAGTTACTTTATCACTCTGATAGATAATTACTAAAAAAAATGTCTAGTACATATCATAATTTAACTTTAAGAAATGTTCATTACACAAGTGGTAGAGTTGGTGTGTACTTTGTTAGATTGACTAGATTAATATATCTCACTTCATCTGTCTATTCGCTCTAGCAGTATACCACATTGGCTATATATGTATATTAAGTCTATTTAAATATGCGCAATTTGCAACATATATTAACAGTACTGTAAATTATGAATATATTTTAAAATTGGTAGTAACACTGCATATTTGAAGACTACGTTAGCCCACAGTGTCATAGATCTACTACAGTCTCATTAGTGATGGGTGTTTTTTGTTTTTTTTATTGGAAATGGTCGACTCGGAGTTGTCAACTCTGATGATCATTATCTTCACTGGAACAGCTCAGTGTGAGAGAAGATGCGGGAGGGATTCTGGGATAGAGGATAGGGATACATGGACAGTTGAACAGTGTTGTAACTAGTGCATAATATATAACATTGAAAATGTTTATGTCTTTATGTATGTATATAGAGTTATATATAGATCAACAACTGAAGTATCTCTCTTTAATTTATTCTTGGTACAAATGAGACAAAAGATTGACTTACAGAAGCGGATGTTGTGGCTGTGTGCGAAGCAGTGCCTGGATGATTAATTATTTATTTAAAAGGTGAAAGAATCGCAAGGTGTTCGATGAATGTTGATTATTATTTTTGTTGAAAACTTTTTTTTTAAAGAAAATCATATTTATGTTAATATTTGGTGCTCATATTTAATAAACCTAAATGAAAATAAAACTAACACTGGATTTTATAGTTGCATTTTAAGACCTATGTATATATATATATATATTCTATAACAAAGCTTATATCAACTCAATCCGCCCGTCTGTCTGTCTGGTGAAAACAAACACATTGTACACGTTATTTCCCCCACTTCCCATTCCCAGATCAAGTTTAACATTTTCACAATTATTTTGTATCCCGAACTAATCTTGAAAGAATAAAAAAAAAGCAAAATAAATCTTACAGTATTGAGATATATTGATGTATTTGAGCAGTTCTTTCCCTTAAATAAGCTTTTTTTAAAAGTATCTATATATATAATTCTCTCGAGGCTCAAGAGTTAGGACGAGAGGAAGTAAAGGAAAGATCAGTCTTTTATTTCTGAGGAAAGAGTTACCCCCACGAAAAAACAAGAAGGGGAGAACAAGTAGTATTCACCCGTCACTACGGATGGCTGCCTGGTAATGCGGTTTGCGCGCTGGACTGTCGTTTGGATTTATCGATAGTCCCGGGTTCAAACCCTGCCCGCTCCTATCTTCCTTCGTCCTGCGGGAGGTTTGGACTAGGAAGTAAACTATCTTCAACTCTGAAGGAACATCCAAAATATGTAAAACATTTTACAAACAAACATTTTACAATCACTAAATAGCAACGCCGGACTTAACCATTGTGACCAAGAGGTCATGGAAAGAGAACAGGTTATCTACTATGTATATTTACCTGTCACTAAATAGCAGGGTAGAGCTTAACCATTGTGGGGCCCTATGCTATACGGATTTCGCGGGGGCCAAGTTTGGGTAGGGAAGCGGATAATAAGTGAAATTTAAGAGTTTGTATTAGAAAATAAATTCGTCTATGCAGTTTAATCATTCTTTACTGCTTACATAATTACTTTACGAGCCTTGCGTGTAGCAAAGTCATACAGTATATCATAATAATTCTGTTTCCAACATAGATCACGCTCAATAGCAAGAATTACCAAATGTTTTAATCTGTCTTTGAGAATTGTTGACCTCAAGTAATTCTTCATTAGTTTGAGGCGCGAGAAGCTTCTTTCACCACATTACACAATTACGGCTAATGCAAAGTGCCGTTTTTATTTACAGCTCGTAGGACTGGCGTTTTCCATATTGAATGACACCCCAAAATGACAATTTTTATATACATATTTCCGTATATTTTAAGGACATTTTCGTATATTTTGCAATTTCAGGAGATTTCCAGGAGCTCCTAATAAATCGACAGGAGGGCGCTGGAAATCTGTATTAAGTTATAAAATGATTTATTTTAATAATTTATACACCTTGAATTAGTGCGGGTCCTATGAAAGTACGGGGCCCACTGCGGTCGCATAGGTTGCAGTGGCATAAGGTCGGCCCTGCAAAATAGTGGCGTATGCTACGCCGCAGGTCGACTAGTTTTTTTATATTTTGCTTGTTTACTTTTTTTTAAAACATATTTCTAATTTGATATTTAAATTGTTTATTTGTGTAATTAGATTATCTTTTAATGACTCGATGACATCGCAAAGACACAAAATATTACAAGCATTAGAAAAAACACGTTTTTCAATTTATAAGTCAGCTTCATCTCATTCTTAAGAGGCAGTGTATAAATATAGTGGCGAAGTGAAGATTTATTGGCCGTGTGAAAAATTTGAGGCAATGAGCCAGATGCCATGTGAAGAGTTAGAGACCGTTAAGGAAAGCAAGATGCCATGTGAAGAGTTAGAGACCGTTTGGAAAGCAAGATGCCATGTGAAGAGTTAGAGACCGTTTGGAAAGCAAGATGCCATTTCAAGAGTTAGAGGTCATGGGGAAAGCTAGAAGAAATGTGAAGACTTGGAGGCCGTGTCTAAAATTCGTTGACAGTGTGGAGTGTTAGAGAAAAGCTAGACGACTTGTGAAGAGTTAGTGGCCGCGTGAATATTTAGATGCCTTGTGGAAAACTAGAAGCCCTCTGAAAATTTAGAGGTCGTGTGTAAAACTAGATGCCTTGTGAAGAGTTAGAGGCTGTGTGAAAAGCTAGATGTCATGTGAAGAGTTATAGCCCGTGAAGAGCGTAAAAAGCCGTATTAAGACTCGATGACTTGTTCTACCGTGTGGAGTGTTAGAGAATGTACTAACAGTCGCTGGCCGTGTGGAGTGTTAGAGAATGTACTAACAGTCGCTGGCCATGTGGAGTGTTAGAGAATGTACTAACAGTCGCTGGCCGTGTGGAGTGTTAGAGAATGTACTAACAGTCGCTGGCCATGTGGAGTGTTAGAGAATGTACTAACAGTCGCTGGCCGTGTGGAGTGTTAGAGAATGTACTAACAGTCGCTGGCCGTGTGGAGTGTTAGAGAATGTACTAACAGTCGCTGGCCGTGTGGAGTGTTAGAGAATGTACTAACAGTCGCTGGCCTTGTGGAGTGTTAGAGAATGTACTAACAGTCGCTGGCCATGTGGAGTGTTAGAGAATGTACTAACAGTCGCTAGCCTTGTGGAGTGTTAGAGAATGTACTAACAATCGCTGGCCGTGTGGAGTGTTAGAGAATGTACTAACAGTCGCTGGCCGTGTGGAGTGTTGTAGGCAGTAAGAAGGTTCATGGGCCGTGTGGAGTGTTGTCGGCAGTAAGAAGGTTCATGGGCCGTGTGGAGTGTTGTAGGCAGTAAGAAGGTTCATGGGCCGTGTGGAGTGTTGTAGGCAGTAAGAAGGTTCATGGGCCGTGTGGAGACAGAGGCCGTGCAGCAAGAAGTAATACGTGCACTTAAAGTTGGACAGTTTAAAGTACTATACGATATATACATCAAGTTATATTGTTAGACGCCGTGAAGATTTTTAAAGTTTTGCTCACTTATTTGGCCAAGGTATAGGAATTCCAATTTGAATGAAAAAAAGCTGTATCTTAAATTAAAAAATGGTTCCTTCAAATTTAACTGTCGCAATATTCTTTAGTATACTACAAATTATGGTGAAATCGATTTGTTTATTGCGCTTTAGTTTTTTTCAGATCTAAACATGGCAGACAGACGGAAGAAAAGACAGACCCTACAACACTAACAGGGGGCGCGATGGCTGAGTGGTTAAGCGCTTGGCTTCCGAACATGGGGTCTTGTGTTCGAATCCGGGTGAAGACTTGAAATCCGGATTTTTTTGGGCTCCTCTGAGTCCACCCAGCTCTAATGGGTACCTAACTTAAGTTGGGGTTAAATAAAGGCGGTTGGTTGTTGTGATGACCAAATGACACCCTGCTCGTCAACCATTGGCCAAAGAAACAGATGACCTTAACATCATCTGTCCCATAGATATCATGGTCTGAGGAGGTAACTTTACTTCACTACAAAACAAATAGCGCGTTTTCCCCATTCAAGACCGCTTAAAAAAGTCATTCTTTGATTAGAAATTCTGTTTAAAAATTCCTGAAATACAATCCAAAGGGTCCAATAATCTCAGCCTGTAAAAATAAAAAAATAAAAAATAAAAACATTGGTAATGGCAACAATAAAACGTTTGGCCCGTAGACTTAAGTGTAGTCAATTTCATGTGTCTCAGGGACTTCTTGGACTTCTAGGTCTCTTGGACTTCTAGATCTCTGGGACTTCTAGGTCTCTGGGACTTCTAGGTCTCTAGGACTTCTAGGTCTCTTGGACTTCTAGGTCTCTGGGACTTCTAGGTCTCTGGGACTTCTAGGTCTCTGGGACTTCTAGGTCTCTGGGACTTCTAGGTCTCTGGGACTTCTAGGTCTCTGGGACTTCTAGGTCTCTGGGACTTCTAGGTCTCTGGGCTTCCAATATGAATATAACTAGACATTTGCTTCCCCCCCCCCCCCTTACTATTAGTTTACACTTTCTTTAAGGGTAAAGTGCATAGGAAAATAAAGTTGGACAAAAGTTAGAAGCACAAGTGCGCACCATGGTGTGAATGTGGAATGGTGCGAAAGCGTGTTCAATAGACCGCAATCACTAATCGTCAATAAACAACATGGAGTCACGTGCTTCTCAATCTCTTATATACAAATTACCAGTGCTATTTTTTTGTGGGGAAATTATTTTTTTTTTCAAAAAGGTGTCTGTACGCCGTACCGGTGCGTACTGTCACAAAAAAGCCCTGCAAATTACGAGCTAATTTTAATCAACAATGGTTATCACGTGACTGTTTTTTTTTTTTTCAATATTATCACGTGACCGTTCGTTTTGGTGAATGAGGCTCATTAAAAAAAAAGGAAACATTAAAAAGAAAGGAGAAAAATAGATAATAATAAAGAAAGTAAAATATATATATATTGTTATAACTCTGCCATTCGCATGGTGAATTAATTCTTGCAGAACCTGATGCAGTGATGGATGAACATTTGCTTATGGAACATTACAGGGGTGCTTCATGGGCATACCTTACAGATGAGGCTGAGAAAGACTACGTGTTTGAAACCATGGCTACCTGTGGGCCTACAACTGTGTCACGAGACGTCCACGGAAAACGTCCGCTGACTTGGCGTCTTAAAACAGCGGCCCTGGAAACTACAGTGATCGCCACAACCTCCATTTGTGTTAAGTGGCTGGCATCAGAGACTATCGTCATGAAGTCAAAGCAGCGACCACGACGTCGTCTCAAGCGTAGACTGGCCAACTGGAAGAAGAGGAAGCGACGGCCGCGGAATACTGTGCAGATGGCTTCGTGGGCAACAGGCTCCCTGCCGTCTGTGGCTCCCACCGATCGACCTCCACCAGAACCGGCAAACCTCCACAGCACTGTTTCTTTTCGGGACGAAAAGCTCTAAGAAGGGGGCAATGTTATAACTCTGCCATTCGCACCGCCATCTAAGCTAGAAGGTGCGCACGGTGATAAACTAGACTGGAAAGGCTGTCAACATTAGAAGAAGGAGAACGATTTCCGCCCAAGTTGAGAGCCGAAGTGAAAAGACTGTGCCTAAGAAAGATGTTGTTTTGTGAACTTGTGATGTCGTGTAAATAAAGATATATGTGCCTCGTTGAGTTGCCTCACTTAAGTTATTACAATATATATATATATATATATATATATATATATATATATATATATATATATATATATATATATATATATATATATATATATATATATATATATATATATATATATATATATAGACAGAGAGATAGAAAGAGAGAGAGAACGAGAACAAGGGCAGATGATCCACTAGAAGACAGGGTCAATGTAACCTGAGCAACTGCTTGCCGTTCACCCCAACCGAAAAAAAAAAAAAAAGAGACCTCCCTTTGGTGTGGGCTTAATGAAGAACTGCTGAGATAAGTATTGTCCTACTCGCGGGAGGCGGGCTAGAAGGAGGGAGAAGGGCGCCGTCCTAGCAAACCAGGGTGTTTCAAAGTCGAAAGCACGATACTTGTGTTTCCACGACCCTAGAAAAAAAAACGAAAATGTAAATAAGGGAAGAAAGGGACGTAAATCTCGGAAGATAACTCCGTCCATCATTACTCCGCGGGATAGGCATTATATTTATTTTCATTCTTGTCGATGATAGCCAAGTCTCCAAAAATAATGATTATTAAAAATAAAAAAAAAATAATAAAAGGTTGGAGGGGGGCTAAATATTGCCTTGAAGGAGGCGTAAAAAAAAAGGAGGTGGGGGTGTTAGAAAGACGAGGGTACGTCAGGCCACACATACATCTAAGGGATGGCGCGACCAGCACAGCAACGCGACGCTCTTTGGTATCAGTTGATAGAATGTCAGACAGGTCCTTAGCGCAGTGATGTGGAAGCCATTGGATTCGCTTGAGGTGTGAAACCACTTGAAGATAGTCTATCAAACAAATACCAGAGAAAACAATAGAAGGAAACCAAGGAGAAAAAATGGGGGGGGGGGAAGGTTGCGAATATCTAGACCTTTGATACCACAGACTGATAGTAAAAAAAAAAAAAATTACCCGTTTCAACAACCCAAATATCGCTGTGCTTGCAAGGTGATGTGTACAGATATGTGGAGTTAAAGTGTAGGTCTTAGATGTACACATGAAAGAAAGTTAATTGAAAAATCTGATTTCCTAAGGACACAGTAGATGAGCAGAAACATTTTAAAATGTCTTTTTCTCTTCCTGTAATTATATAGGAAACTTAAAACAACTTAATCATACACACATGCCACCTAAATAATACACATGCCACCTAAATAATACACAAGAAACCTAAATAATACACATGCCACCTAAATAATACACATGCCACCTAAATAATACACAGGCAACCTAAATAATACAAAGGGAACCTAAATAATACACATGGAACCTAAATAATACACAGGCAACCTAAATAATACACATGCAACCTAAATAATACACAGGCAACCTAAATAATACGCATGGAACCTAAATAATACACATGCAACCTAAATAATACACAAGCAGCCTAAATAATATACATGCAACTTAAATAATACACATGCAACCTAAATAAATTCAGGCAACCTAAATAATACACAGGCAACCTAAATAATACACAGGCTACCAAAGTTCTAATTCTTCATGCTGAATTAAAAAGAAAACAAGGTTTAAGGTTTTGAAAGGTTTTTAAAATTGTTTTGAGTCATAAACACTTTCATCAGAATGCTCATTTCTTTTTGTTATCCTAAATATTTCTAATTTGTTGTTGGTTCTAATTGAGAAAAGAGTCCTTGTATACCCAACCTATTTCCATAGGATCAATATCACAGTCTTTGTCGTGGTCTTTTTGAAATTCTGAATCAGCGTCTGTAACGGAAGCCAGCTTCAAGGATACTATTAAATCTTTGGCATGTAAAAATATTTTTTCCGATGCTTCTTAAGTTTGAATGGGGATACAACATAAACTTTAGAGAGTTATGAAAATGTATTCACAATGTTGATTTCATTTCAAATGTGTATT
Organism: Biomphalaria sudanica; assembly: GCA_036873155.1. Taxonomy (NCBI): domain Eukaryota; kingdom Metazoa; phylum Mollusca; class Gastropoda; family Planorbidae; genus Biomphalaria; species Biomphalaria sudanica. The sequence continues at coordinate 61,235 of JAZGLO010006206.1, forward strand.
ATGTGATTTAACAACAGAACCAACAAATTCAAAATTCCTTATTTTCGTGCCGAGACCATTAGCCACAGCCACAGGACAGCAGGGAAGCAGGCAGGGGTTCGAACAAAAACTCATCATTACACAACCATAGCAACGAATGTCCATACCACACACCCAAGCACCAGTTCTATGGCAGTAAAAGCACACACACAAACACACAGTGAAATCAGCGTGAGACGAATCTCTCCCTACCCCCAATGTATAGCACACATAAGTCGTGGTACTCACGCACACACACACACACACACACAACGTATCACGTGTGCTCTGACACACACACTCGCCCATTCTGTGACATATACACTATGACACCGACCCACTTGATAGAACGCGGTCGCTAAACAGTAAAGTCTGCTTGCAATATAAGAGCGTGCGGAAAGAAACTCGTTCCATTTGTGGAAGTCTATCAGCATTGCATTAAGCCCACTTGTGGTGAGGAAGGTCACACGACCTTAGCCTGAAGATCCTGGGATTCAGACTGACGGATGAGTAGAACATCAACATAAGCAAGCTAGTGGGGGGGGGGGGGAACACTTAGCAGAAGTGTGCCGTTAAACTGAGAGGGTGACGCCATAGCTCGTTTCATGAATTCGTAAAATTGACGTCACTGTGGGTTTTTTAAAATTGAAATGTAGTTACTATGTGAACCATTGGTAGGCTGGGAAACTTTCCATGCAATGTATTCTCCCTCCTCTCTCTCCCCCCTCCTCTCTCTCTCCTTGTCTTTCTTAGGCCCACTACTGGTTCTAATATAAATAAATGACCAACCAAATTGCATAAGTTCAGGAACAAAAATCAGATCATTTGCAGACCATTGAATAATATACAGAACAATAAAAACAACACAAGACACAGAAATTTTACACCGAGAAATAGAAGAATTACAGAACTGGGAATCACATTGGAGCATGTCTTTCCATCCAGAAAAAATGTCAGTTATTAAGAGTAAAAAAAAATTAAAAGAAATAAAAACTACTACTTTTATCCATGGTACATAAGTAATAATAAAAATGAAGATCAGTGAGAAATGCAGTATTTCTCGTGGCTGCGGAGCCCCAGCTTTGACCTACATTTGTTGCCACATCCAAGGCAAGCATAACCATTGTCCGCAGGTGGTCGATTTAGATTTTCTTTTCGCCGTCTGCGTCTGTCCTCGGCAGCGGATTTTCTTTTGGTCTCAAATGTGTATCCCGCAGCATTTGTGAGTGACCTCCAGCTGTCTCGTTCTGAGGCCGCATGCAACCAGGTGCTCTCTTCTATGTCAGCTAAGGCAAGTTGGCGCCTAAGCTGGTCTTTGAAGCGTTCCCGTGGGGTACCTCTGTTACGTCGACCCCCCTTTTAACACAGACTAAATACTCAGAATATGTAGGTGTAATAAAACATTACAAGTGATCATTGTATCTCAATAGTGGTACAATTATTTTAAAATTCAAACAAAACATGAGGGTTTATTAAAAGACATTTTTACACATCAAAATGCTATTTAACTTTAATTAGGCCAATATTAGAATAAGCATTATCTGTTAGGGATACCTCAACTAAAGAAAACATAAAGAAATAAGAACAAATACAAAATAGAGCAGTGAGATTTATAACAAACAAATACTCTAACTTTGTTAGAGTAACACTATTAGTAAAATCACTAAACTTAAAGGCACTTCAGAAAAGATTAATACAAAATAAAGTACCTATAATACATAAATATTGAACCATAATTTACAAGTAGAATAACAAAGCCAAATGAAATACCCAGATAGACACAAAGATAAAAGCACATTTCATATTCCATACGCTAGAACAAATTCGTACAAGTGCTCCTTCTTCCATGGTGCCTTTAAAGAATGGAATGGGTTGCCTGAATCAGCCAGGAAAATCCAACGACTTAGCAGAGTTTAGGATATTAATTAACATGCATGACTAGCTGACACATAAAATGCGTAGGACGTAATTATCTGTTTTTTTGAAGTCACGTCTGTAACATATAACATAACATAACGTCTACATATCGCTCTATCTTTCTGATTGTATTTTATTGTTCTTAGAATCTAAACCGGATTCTAAAAATAGATTTCTTAACAAAGAGAAGATAAATGTAAAATTTATCATGAAAAACGCATTCTTCCTTTTATTATATCGCATGCCCTTATCAAAACGCCGCCGTGGAGTGCACATTTCCTGACGTTTGCCGGTTGACCCACGGCCCACGAACACTGTCTAAAAAAACGCAAACCAAATATTTATGGGCATATCACAAGGTCCCAGGGGCTCGCAAATACCTTCCTTCATGGAACAGTACCAGGAAAAAGAAAAAAGAGGCAGAGAAAGTGATGGGAAGACAACATATCAAAATAGGCGGGCCTGTCATTGAAAGAGGCAAAAGATAAGAGAGGAATGGAGAAAGACGGTCGACAAATAATGTATGGTGTCCCAACAGCTAAACTTTCTAATCGTCGTTAGAGTTGAGTCTTACACTCTTTGGAACTCTGTTCCTATTTAAGCTTGTCTCCATCTGCCTGAACGAGCATAGTTCTGCCTGAGAAAGATTCAAGCAGATCTAAAGTACTACATCCCTATTACCGATGTCTCATATCCCAGAACGCTCGGATTAGAATCAAGGAACTTCCCCGTACTCCTTATCTGTACCATATCAGCCGTGCAAGTGTGCCCATAAGAACGGTCCTTTTAGGAACAGTGTGTGAATGTTTGTTGGGGGCTTTCTTCCATCCCAGCCAGTGCAACAGACTCAGTCCTTAGGACCCTCAACGGCCTTAACCAGACTATGGAATAGCTGAGGGTGAAGGTAGCCGGATGTTGTTTACGTTTGCAAATCACCCTGTTTCCTTGTTTCACAACACAACATTGTATTAAAAAAACAAAACTTAATCTGGTAGTGATCACACATTTCTGAATGTCCGATGTCCAGCTCACCCTCTTCCAGCCACGCACTCTGTCAGGGATTGATCGGGGGGAGGGGGATTTCCTTAAAACCACACACACAGGTATGTGATAATGAGAAACAAATTAATGCGCAGTGCATTCACCGCAATAGTGGAGGTGTGGGGGGCCGCTTACGTTTAGGGATATTTATTACTCTTGCGATAAAGCTAACTATTAGATCTAGTACCGTCAAAAACGAGATTTCCTGGCAAGTGGGATTAGCAGGAGGGCACGCGAGGATTAACCAAGCGAGAAAATGTCTAGCGCATAAAAGCTGTAGGACTATCTTGGAAAAGATTACTTTCACCTTGTTAGCATAGCTTTAGAAGAGTTACTTTTATTGAACCACCATAGCAAATTTTGGGAAAGCTTACTTTCAACGATACATAGGAAAGGATTGCTATTTTTTTTTTATGATCTTAAAGAACTTTTTTTTTTCTTAGAGTATTAAAGAAAAATTATTTTTGAAATATTTTCAAGGTCTATGATGCAAAACACTGGGTGGATCATTTCTAAGAGAGTTCCATATATTTGACACGATATGTTTAGGTGCCAGATGACAACTATATTTTGTATGCTGATTATCACGATGTGTTCACCATACAATGCATTGTTCTGATATCCTTGTTCTAGAGTACTATTCTACCTTTTAACAATTTCTCAAATAATATCGTGATGCCGGATATACTATTATGAAGTATTAACTCAGAACAGAAATCTTCATTAAATAAATTCAAAGTTTTTATTCTGGAACTTAGAATCACTTTAATAATACACACACTACATAAATGTACATTTCAATTTAATTTAAATTCATTTACTCTAGTTGGAGATGTCTTTTGAAACTCAATATTTACCTTGACCTATCCCTTAGTCTGTTGAACCGTTGGGGCACCACGCAAGATTTGTCGACCGTCTTTCTCCATTCCTCCCTTTTTTTTTGCCTTGTTTAGAACCTCTCTCAATGGCAGGCCCATCCATTCTTTAATGTTGTCCTCCCATCGCTTTTTCTGTCTGCCTCTTCTTCTTTTCTCTGGCACTGTTCCCTGAAGGAAGGTCTTTGCGAGCCCAGTAGATCTTGTAATGTGGCCATAGGTTTTAAGCTTTCGTCTTTTTACAATAGTTAGCAGGTCGTCATGGGCTCCGATCGCTGCAGTAACCCTGTCTCTGATTTCTTCGTTTGTGATGTGGTCTTTAAATGTGATGCCTAGGATCCTTCTGTAGCATCTCAATTCCATTTCTAGGATCCTCCTATCTGTATTCAACGTCCACGACTCGCAAGCATATAAAAATGTGGCCATGAACAGGGAGCGCATCAGTCTGATTTTGGTGCCGAGGGATAAGCCCTTATCTTTCCATATTATTTAAATTTTGAAAGGGCTGCTGTGGACTGTTCTATTCGGGCCAATAGTTCGGGTTTTGTTCCCTCATCTGAGACAATAGCTCCGAGGTATTTCAAGCTGTTAGCACTAGTCAGCTTTTCACCTCCAATACTGATGCCTCTTTTAAAGCCCTGATGGCTATTGGTCATAATTTGTTGTTTTTTCGGCATTTATTTGCATGCCATATGCTGCGGAAGTCTTGTCAATGCGCATCACCAGGTCAGCTAGTTCTTCTTCTGTCCCTGCTAGGCCGTCAATGTCATCTGCGAAGCGCAAGTTAGTAATTCTTCTTCCTCCAATGCTAACAGTACCTTCATAGCCCTCGAGGGCATCTTCCATTATCCTTTCAAGGAAGATATTGAAGAGGGTGACAGTAGGCAGTCTTGTCGTAATCCAACTGTGGTTTTAAACCAGCCCCCCCCCCCCACCAAAAAAAAAATATTGGGAAACTCAATCTGCAAATCTTAAAAAAAAACTATACATCTCTCCCTCTTCTAGCATCATCCAAATTATTTTTAAAGTTTACGGCAAAACCTTCAACGTTTTAAAAACACCTGTCATTATTTGTCAACAACATACAGCCATGACCTTGCGCTGCAAATGTTCAATCAAGCTGCTTTGCGTTACGAGACATAAGCTAACAAGGCACAAGCATACAGATATCTACACAAGTGACTTGTAAATACAATTACGCGCACCGAAAATGGAATAGCGCAATTCGTTTTTTTTTCCGGTCTGTCTTTCCGTCCGTCCGTCCCATTTAGATCGCAACATCTAGAAAAGATATTGAAAATACGATATCATGAAATTTTAGATTTTGCAAAGTTCTAGTGCAATGGCCACTTTTTAAAAAAATCAAACTGCTTTTTTTTTTTTTTATTTAATATGCAAGCTTTTTTTTTTTTAAATACACCTTTTTTTTGTTGTTTTATAAAATGCTTCAGGGGAGGCAAGTCTTTATAATAGGCCAAAATACTTATTCTTTGATAACTCTAGCTTCTTTGGTGGATTCGCGCATTGGTATGAAAAATAGCATTAAAGGTTAAATTAGAAAAGCTATATTAACTAACTTATTAAGTAAAATACACATTCAAATTTTTAATTTCTTTTGTTTTGTTTTTTAATCCGAGCATTCGCATTGTTCTAAGTCTGTAATGGACATTGTTCTAAGTCTGTAATAGACATTGTTCTAAGTCTGTAATGGATATTCTATTTTTCGTCATTATTTTGCCGAATGTCATTGTCAATTATGGAACGGATGTTTAACTTAGTACACACTTTAGATTTACATCTAGATCTACTTATTTCATGATTAATTGTCTCAATGACCTAATGTGTTGTTTATGTTATCAATTCAATCTAGTCTTTCTAGATCTAGATGTATGTAGACTCTAGATCTACATTATAATCTATGATGCCGTATCAACCTAGCTATGAATCATGATTTTAATAATAGATAGATAGATAGATAGATAGATAGATAGATAGATAGATAGATAGATAGATGGATAGAACATAATTAATTTCTTCCATAAAACAACCTGGAAAAGATTTGAATGTAAAGCAACCAAGACTTCTATGGTGAGCTCAGCAAGATAGTTGGTAGGGAACCTGTAATGGAGAATCGCTTCACTAAATAAACAAAGACGGTTCAGACATGAATAATTAGACAGTTCCGTTGATCGCCCTTCCCAGCTCTACATCTCGTGCCCCTTATCGCTCCGGGCCCCTCATCCTTACAGTGACACGCGGACTAATACAAAGCAAACAGTTTAAGAATTCGCCCTATTTAGAGACAGTGGCAGATTAAATACACATGAATAATTAAAATGTTACAATCGAATTCGAGTCTGGGGCACGGCTGGGGAGCGAGGCGAGGTCGATACACTATAAACTATTTACCTAGCCAAGTGAGGGACCCCTGATTCAGTGGAATCGAATACTTCCAGTACTTGCACTCTCTCCCCGCCCTCAGAATCCCTCTCCTTACCAACGCGTAAATATAATTCTTGTACCAGGGCTTAGCTAAAATATCAATGGTCTCCATATCATTCCGCCATCTTGTGGATTTCAAACCTCGAAGTAAGAAAAGGCTTGCTCCCTGGATGTGTGACATGCGCTTCTGACTGTATTCTGAATAGACCAGAGTTCAACACTAACTAGGGAGTACTATTTTTTTTTTTCGTAGGAACGTCCGATACATAAAGCAGAAACTTTGTTTGCTCTAAAAAAGAACTTTTAACATTGTTTCTAGATCTAACTAAATTTCGCCATCTTGTATGTAGCACATTTACAGATCACACCATAGAAACCGCTACTCTTAAGTATTGGATTAAACAAACATACAATTTAGTACAAATTACACGAAATCTAATACTTTAAAAACGAAAAGTTGGAAATAATCTTGGGTAAATAATTCAAAAATCTATTCTACCAAAGTGAATCTAGTCAAGTTGCCCTTTCAGATCTTCCGATGATGTTAAGGTCATGTTAATTGGCCAACGGTTCACGAGCAATGACAAACCGAGTTTACTTTCCCCTTCTACCCAGTAGAGTTGGGTGGACTAAGAGGCGCCCTAAAAATCTCGAAGCTCAAAATCCCTGTCTTCACCGAGATTCGAACCCAGTAACCCAGGTTCGGAAGCCAAGCGCTTAACTACTCAGCCACCGCGCCCTAAACATGAATGTACAAATGTTAATTTTGACATCCTTAATAGTCCCTCTTTTGACAGTCTTGTGATGCTTCTAAAAGCGTACATATTAAACTTTGGAATGTCTGTTCTTGCATTCCAAACATTTGACTCAAAACTATCATGAGAACTAATTTTTGAACTTTACACTTTAATCTATTTTATATGTCACCCAGAAGTTCGTTCTGCTTCGTTCTTTTTTTTTTCGCATTTAAGTACACAGGGAATGGTACACAAGAAATGGTACACAAGGAATGGTACACAGGGAATGGTATACAGGGAATGGTACACAAGGAATGGTACACGGGGAATGGTACACAAGGAATGGTACACACGGAATGTAACACAAGAAATGGTACACAAGGAATGGTACACAGGGAATGGTACACAAGAAATGGTACACAAGGAATGGTACACAGGGAATGGTATACAGGGAATGGTACACAAGGAATGATACACGGGGAATGGTACACAAGGAATGGTACACACGGAATGTAACACAAGAAATGGTACACAAGGAATGGTACACAAGGAATGGTACACAGGGAATGGTATACAGGGAATGGTACACAAGGAATGGTATACGGGGAATGGTACACAAGGAATGGTACACATGGAATGTAACACAAGGAATGGTATACAGGGAATGGTACACAGAGAATGGTATACAGGGAATGGTACACAGGGAATGGTACACAGGGAATGGTACACAAGGAATGGTACACAAGGAATGGTACACAAGAAATGGTACAAAGGGAATGGTATACAGGGAATGGTACACAGGGAATGGTATACAGGGAATGATACACAAGGAAAGATATACAGGGAATGGTACACAGGAAATTTTACATAGGGAATGGTACACAGGGAATTGTATACAGGGAATTGTATACAGGGAATGGTATACAGGGAATGGTACACAAGGAATGGTACACAGGGAATGGTATACAGGGAATGGTACACAGGGAATGGTATACAGGGAATGATACACAAGGAAAGTTATACAGGGAATGGTACACAGGAAATTTTACATAGGGATTGGTACACAGGGAATTGTATACAGGGAATGGTACACAGGGAATGGTACACAGGGAATGGTATACAGGGAATGGTACACAGGGAATGTTACACAAGGAAATGTACACAGGGAATGGTATACAGGGAATGGTGCACAGGGAATGGTATATAGGGAATGGTACACAAGGAATGGTACACATGGAATGGTACACAGGGAATGGTACACAAGGAATGGTATATGTGGAATGGTACACAAGGAATGGTACACAAGGAATGGTACACAGGGAATGGTATGCAGGGAATGGTACACTAGGAATGGTACACAAGGAATGGTACACAGGGAATGGTACACAAGGAATGGTATACAGGGAATGGTATACAGGGAATGGTACACTGGGTATGGTACACACCAGTTTAGGCACAACCTTGCTTTAACTGACATAGAAGAGAGCACCTAGTTGAAAGCGGCTTTAGAACAAGACAGCTGGGGGTCACTTACAAAGGCCGTGGGATACACATTTGAGACCAAAAGAAAATCCGCTTCCGAGGACAGAAGTAGACGGAGAAAAGAAAATCTAAATCGACCATCTGCCTGCGTCAGGCGTAGCAAAATGTGTAGGTCGCACCTGGGGTTGCGTAGCCACGGGAAATAATGCATTTATCATTAATATTCGGACTTGAAGACATGCCTTACTATTATGTAGTTATGTAGGGATTTTAATGAGAGAAACAATCCATCTAGAATGTTTCGTAGTATATTTCGATATAAAGTAAAAATTTTCAGCCATACAAAAGAAAACAAGATACACAAAACCGTAGTCTAATGCCCTGATTTACGGAAAGGAATAAACCTGATCCCTATGTCCTGATTGTCGGGAAGAAATAAACCTGATCCCGATGCCCTGCTTGACGGGAAGGAATAAGCCTGATTCCGATGCCCTGCTTGACGGGAAGGGATAAACCTGATACCAATGTCGTGCTAGACGGGAAGGAATGATTTGTGTTATACGCTTGAAACGTTCCTTCAGACATGAAGATGATTACACCCTAACTCAGATCTCCTGCAAGGCTCCAAGAGATGGAAGCAGACACACAACACGACCAGGCACCTATCTCCTTGTTAATATATGTGTGACATGATCTAGAAGGAGAATACTTGCAATGGAATTGAGATGCTCTAGAAGGATACTAGGTATCACCTACATAGGCCGCATCAGAAGCAAAGAGATTCGATACGTGACCACAATGTCCATAGGGCCTGCTGAACACTGTTAAAAAAAGCAAACTAAAACTTTATGGCCATATCACAAGGTCTTCAGGGCTCTCAAAGGGAGCAGCACTAGGAACAAGATGAAGAGACAGAGAAAGCGATGGGAAGACAACAGAAAAGAATGGATGGATTGAAAGAGATTCTGTTGAAAGCGAAAGACAGAGATCATGTGTGGTGCTCCAACTGTTTAACAGATTTTTTGATAGGTGAAAGTAAAGGTGAATGTATCAACAATGCCAACGTTTAGATCCACCTTATTCTTTAGTCCAAATTAATAAGCATTGTGATTTGTCCTCATATATATATATATAAAGAGAGAGGGAGAGAGAGAAGGGGGGGGGAGAATATATGGAATTCATATAAGTTAAAGGAGTGTGTGTAGAAATGCCAAGTGATTTGTGCATTCTTTAATGTATAAGACCACCTCATATGATCATTCCGTCAACCCAGTGGTCACGACGTCTTCCTTGCCAAGGGGTCCTTCAAAAGCGCACCATCTGTTCCATTGAATGTCCCAGACTTAAACACTTTTCATCACGTGGTGTTGTTTCTTCGCGTTGCTGCTCTCCTTTTAATGTGAAGGTCAGACCGCTGTACCGTGCCTTTAAACCCACCCTGTTTTATATAGGTAGATTAACACACACAAATCACCCCTGCACCCAACAAGCGTTGTATTAATATAGGTCCCCTATGTGTCTCTCCCTCCCCCATCCCGGTATACCACAGGCTACGCCTCCTTATAATACGGTTGCACGCTTATTAAAGCGAGCTAAAGGGCTATGCCACGCCCATAAGCCAACACTTGCAAACCAGTGCGATTCAGAAATGAGAAGAAAAGAGAACAAAGAAAGACGGAAGTTAATGGGGTATTGACAAAGACGTCTGGGAGAGAAAAGAAAACTCCCATCTCTTTGAACTTTTAGTCAAAAGATCTGATCGGCTAGTAATTCAGAGTTGTTTCCCCTTTTCAAAAACAGTTTATAATCATTTGTATTAGACATATTGAGAGTATATACCTAGAATTAGACTTCTCTGCTCTGCCGCTATATGAAGTGACTTGATAATAATTTACTTAATTAAAAAAAAAAAAAAGAAATGTCTCCGATACACTTTGTAAGTGTCGTTACCACTAATGCTATTAGAAGTAAAAGTAACGTTTGTATTATATTAGATAAGATAATCAGAGAGCCAAATCAAAATTTTTGTAAAGATATCGTATAGAATTTTGCTTTACCGATGATGGCTGCCTGGTCGTGTGGTATGTGCATTGGACTGTCGTCTCGATAATGTTATTGGTTCCGGATTCGAACCCTGCCCGCTTCCATCCTCCGTCGTTCTGGACGAATGGACTAAATTGATATAGTTACTACAGAACTCTTATAATAATTCCAAGTGATCATTTTGTAAAAAACATGCACATACTAACCCTAACCTAACCCTATTTACAATAACTCCTATTAGCTTGCAATATCTTCATTACGGGTGGACAATGCAAATGTAAATGCATTTACTTGGGCAAATGTGCCGCTCCTGGTCATTCAAATGCGTCGAGATGAGTATCTGCTAGACTTTGTCACGTTTGGGCATACATTTCTTTTGGCAAGAATTTTAACAAACTATAAAAATTACTTAAAAGAAAGGGAAAGAACCACACAATTGCTGTCATATCTCCCAATACTGCAAGATGTACCACGCTTTTCCTATATAAAACAAAATAAATAAATTACCACTAATTAATGAACTAATTTTTTAGTTTCTTTTTCTTGATTCATGTATTGTCTGTGACAATGAAGGATAATGTGAAGGTCCAGAAATGGGAATTAGGAATGGCGTGTATAAGATTTGTACCAGACAGACAGAGAGGTAGTGAGGTAATAAATATCGGGACCCAACCCCAAGTTGAGCAGCAGCGTAGATCTAAAGTATTCAGCATCGTTTTACTAGGAACGGCCAGAGCTCTTGTAGTTAGGTCTCCGTTTTACTCGGCACTCCTGCATTGCTGTCCATTTAAACCTCAGCACTCCTGCATTGCTGTCCATTAAACCTCAGCACTCCTGCAATGCTGTCCATTTAAACCTCAGCACTCCTGCATTGCTGTCCATTAAACCTCAGCACTCCTGCATTGCTGTCCATTTAAACCTCAGCACTCCTGCATTTATGTCCATTTAAACCTCAGCACTCCTGCATTGATGTCCATTTGAGCCTCGTCACACCTGCAATGCTGTCCATTTAAGCCTCGTCACTCCTACACTGCTGTCTATTTAAGCCTCGGCACTCCTGCATTGCTGCCTGTTTAAGCCTCGGCACTCCTGCATTGCTGCCTGTTTAAGCCTCGGCACTCCTACACTGCTGTCTATTTAAGCCTCGGCACTCCTACACTGCTGTCTATTAAAGCCTCGGCACTCCTACACTGCTGTCTATTTAAGCCTCGGCACTCCTGCATTGCTGCCTGTTTAAGCGTCGGCACTCATGCATTGCTGCCTGTTTAAGCCTCGGCACTCCTACACTGCTGTCTATTTAAGCCTCGGCACTCCTACACTGCTGTCTATTTAAGCCTCGGCACTCCTACACTGCTGTCTATTTAAGCCTCGGCACACCTGCATTGCTGTCTGTTTAAGCCTCGGCATTCCTGCATTGCTGCCTGTTTAAGCCTCGGCACTCCTACACTGCTGTCTATTTAAGCCTCGGCACTCCAACACTGCTGTCTATTTAAGCCTCGGCACTCCTACACTGCTGTCTATTTAAGCCTCGGCACTCCTGCATTGCTGCCTGTTTAAGCCTCGGCATTCCTGCATTGCTGCCTGTTTAAGCCTCGGCACTCCTACACTGCTGTCTATTTAAGCCTCGGCACTCCTACACTGCTGTCTATTTAAGCCTCGGCACTCCTACACTGCTGTCTATTTAAGCCTCGGCACTCCTGCATTGCTGCCTGTTTAAGCCTCGGCATTCCTGCATTGCTGCCTGTTTAAGCCTCGGCACTCCTACACTGCTGTCTATTTAAGCCTCGGCACTCCTGCATTGCTGCCTATTTAAGCCTCGGCACTCCTGCATTGCTGCCTGTTTAAGCCTCGGGGGGCTAGGCACTCCCGCATTGCCGTCCGTTCCTTAGAGACTTGAGATGGTTAAGGACAAAGCTCTGCCACATACACCGAAGTAACGCCACCTCGCTAGCCCCTTTCCAATCAATCGCCACCCTTCCGCAGATTTGGACACTCTTAAAACAAGGGCTGTCATTCTGTTCGTCACCGCCACTGTTTACAATTCTAACGCTTTAAGAGAGATCGTCTGCTAACATTAGCCGTTTATTCGAGTTGCGGCAGAGGGGCGCCATCAATTGCATTGATTACTTACAACCTTTCATAGGCCAGACCATGCTAAGCACATATTTTCCTTCGACTTGCTACAGTTTGTGGGAGGTCTCGTCTACGCCCTTAGCCTCCCCTCTACAATTTGCCTCCCCAGCCGTCCCAGTCTAGTCATTCTCTTCTTCTTTACTTCATTCATCCATTTTTTTCTTCTTTTATATTTCTTCCTCTGACTCTTCATATTTTGTGAATACTTCCACCTGTGTTGTATTGTATTGTGAACCCTTTCAGAACCCCCGGAGGCCCTTCCTTACGATGGGAATAGGCTTTTAAACAAGACGGGGCCAGACTCATACAATATTGTTGAGTTGCCGTGGAGCACAGCTTCCATACCGCTAATTCGAGACTTAGGAAAGGCAATCAAAGACAGCGCGCGCCATTCACTGGTTGTTTTTCCTGCTTTTTTTCATTCGCTTGTACGGCAATGGGTTACAATTCCCAAACGGCGCGATGGATTCGCAAGAGTGAAAATGCGACAGAAAAACGGGGAAAGGGAAGGGTGCGTGTGGACATTGAAAGATACGCTATAAGTTTGCTGAGTGTGTGTGTGTGTTTTATATACTTCTGCTCTGCCTTCTAAAAAAAATCTACTTTTTACAAACCTTATATCAACTCACTCTATCTGGTACAATTTTTTAACATGTAATTTCTCCCTCACTCAATATCGGATCAAGTTGAAATTCTACACAAACTTATTTCTCGTACCTGAAAAAAAAAAAAAGAATGAACAACAACAAAAGAAATAACCCATTAGTTAATTAACTATTGGTAATTAATTATTTTGTTTGATTTTGACCACGGGAAAGAATTTTTTCTTGACTGATGTGGTGCTATAAGTTGAAGAAGTCACGTTTATACTTTGAGTACAGAAGTAGGTCGTCGCTTAAAAGTTTGAAACTAACAATAAATAGCTATGAAAGCATATATCCTTCATAATCACTTCGTGGCACAGTGGTTAGTGTATTTGATCTTTTTGCTCAAGTCCTGAAGGCCTGAAAGTGGTACCTATAATATTTTTAAAAAAATTAAAAACATGGTTCAGAGATTATTACTATGATTTCTGCAAAAACAGTACTTTATAACTTAAGCTGATTAGATATTTTGGATAATCTTGTATCATCATTTGAGTCAATTTTACCAAATTGAGATGTCCATACTTAAGTTAATCACCGCATTCTGCTTCTTCTTTAAGTTAAAAGTTCACTTTTCAGACCTTGCGATCTCTAGGGCAGATGATGTTAAGATCATATGTTTCTTTGGCCAACGGTTAACGAGAAGGGTGTCATGTAGCCAGCACAACGACCCCAACTAAAGTCAGGAATCCATTGGAGCTGAGTGGACTCAGGGTCACCCTGAAAATCGCAAAATTCAAAATCACAGTCTTCACCGAGATTCGAAATCCGGAACCCAGGTTCGGAATCCAAGCGCTTAACAACTCGTCCACCGCGCCTCCTTCTTCTTTAAATGATGATGTTTTAAACATTGTATACATTGTTATTCATTAAGTAATAAATGACAGTAAGAGAGAAAAAGAAGAGAAAGTGATATAAAAATGTGAAAGCGATGTAATTAAACCCAAACTTGAAAAGTCTTGAAAAAAAACAACACTTTTTTTTTGTTTTAAATGAACCAACAGACATGCGATAAAGCACTGTCAGTATGAAAGGACTTTCATTCTAAGTGACTGCACTGTCAGTATGAGAGGACTTACATTCTAAGTGACTGCACTGTCAGTATGAGAGGACTTACATTCTAAGTGGCTGCACTGTCAGTATGAGAGGACTTACATTCTATGTGGCTGCACTGTCAGTATGAGAGGACTTACATTCTATGTGGCTGCACTATCAGCATGAGAGGACTTCCATTCTAAGTGACTGCACTGTCAGTATGAGAGGACTTACATTCTATGTGGCTGCACTGTCAGTATGAGAGGACTTACATTCTATGTGGCTGCACTGTCAGTATGGGAGGACTTGGATTTTATGTGGCTGCACTGTCAGTATAAGAGGACTTACATTCTATGTGGCTGCACTGTCAGTATGAGAGGACTTACATTCTATGTGGCTGCACTGTCAGTATGGGAGGACTTGGATTTTATGTGGCTGCACTGTCAGTATGAGAGGACTTAGATTTTATGTGGCTGCACTGTCAGTATGTTTCAGAAGATTTGCAAACAGAAATTCCAATGTACGTACCAGGTGTTACTGGAAGTAGTCACACAATTATGTCTTGTAGGGCATATAAACAGTAACATATTCGATTATCTTTTAATTGTCTCTGTTGGCGCCACTTGCAATGAAGACATCCACATTCGATACGCCACTGACACAAAATGTTTCCTCCTGGAAAACGTTGACAGAGTTTATTTCTTCTGTTTTTATTTTACTTTTTTCCCCCGCATATTTCATTTCCAGAACTTGGAGACCTTGATAGAAATATCAAGGTCATTACTTCACGCCTGGTAAGATAGAAGTAAATGATTGCCAATCTACTTTGAGTGAAAGTTATGACATTCTTGATCCAAACTTAATTATTGAATGACTTGGAAATGGCAAGCCAATGTCTAGAATACAAAACAACTACAACTATTTAACGAATGGTCATCTTAAATACCTTATAAAAAAAACGTTATTTTGATGACACCTAGTTGAGGGGCTCCAACAATGTCATTTTTATTTCACACCAGCTTGTCTTAAAAGCATATACTAGAAGCTACACGATTTTATTACGCCATAATGATTTCACATTTCATGCGCTCAAAGTGGCGACAACCCGGAACACGGCTAGTGTAGCTGTAGCCGTAAGCGGCTGTGACCCGTTTTTTTTTTAATGATATGGAGTATATTGACGCCTGGCGATTTTATGCACACTCATGGCAGGTGCTAGGTGTGAGATACGATGTGTGAACAAAGCCGTTAGGTGGGCCTGCCAGGCTAACAGAAGTTCTTCGTTTAGTGAGGAGTCGGCTCCATGGTCGACTCACGGGCAGTTAGGTGGAATAATGTGTTAATGCGCTATCTATCTATCTATCTATCTATCTATCTATCTATCTATCTATCTATCTATCTATCTATCTATCTATCTATCTATCTATCTATCTATCTTCGAATATCCCTTTTGCTTAGACTTTTATTTTCACTCTTCAAGCAACAAGTAAACATTTCAAGCAAGGAAAAAAAATCCATTTTAAAAAAAAAGCTTATCTAAGGGAAAAAAATTCCAATGTACGTACCAGGTGTACGTCTAAGGGAAAAAAACTCCACACTTACAACTATATCGTTCAATAATGTAGAAGTTTTTTTTCCTTATTTGATGTCCAATGAAATAATTAAATTATCAAATGCAGACAATATAAGTGTCAGTGCGGTTTACAGAATGTTTAGGCATTCACTAAATGTGTCAGAAAAGTAGTAGATTAAGTAGATCAAGTGCTCCCATACGTACCTAAACTTAAATCCTTCAGCGCCCTTCGGAGCATTGGGCAGCAAGCTATCTCCACAAGGATCTGTCACTGGCAATGAAGTTTCTTCCCACCTGGTGTCCACTGCTCTGAGGTCCTCCATGAAAGTTGTAGTGCCAAGTTAAACGAGGACGCCTCTGTTTGTGCATTCCTCGTATTCGCCTCCATGTCATTGACTCTTGGTATGCGTAGTTCATTCTGTCGGAGTACATGTCATGCAAACCTCAAGCTACGCTCGGTCACAACCTCAGGAAGTGGTCTAGTCCAAGCTCGGCATAGGATTTCTTTGTTTGAAACCCGATGTCTGTAACTGACTCCGAAAATCCGAACGGTCTTAGTCATTTATGCTGATCCACATTTAGATATCTAGACTTTTATCCATTTTGGCAGATGGCTTCTATGTCTCGCAAGCATACATCGCTGTTGGGATGACGATTGTGTTAAGTAGATGGATTGAGTTTATCTTACAGGTCATCAATCCCCTGGAATTTGTATTACAGGCCATCAATCCTCTGGAGTTTGTCTTACAAGCCTTCAATCCCCTGGAGTTTGTCTTACAGGTCATCAATCCTCTGGAGTTTGTCTTATAGGCCCTCAATCCATTGGAGTTTGTCTTACAGGCCATCAATCTCCTGGAGTTTGTCTAACAAGTCATCAATCCCATGGAATTTGAGTCTCCAGGCCCTCACTCTATTTTGAGTTTGATGACGATGAGTGAAATAGAAATAGAATCAAAACGTAAGAATCTGTATGTGAACTGAGTCAGAAGTGGGCCATCTACTACATGTCACTGCCACTCTCAATGTAGCTGGGACAAATGGTTATTAATTCACATACGTGTGACCTTTTCTTTAGAGTATGTGTGTTTCTTTACAACCAGTGCCATTGTGTGTGTGTGTATGTGTGTCTGTGTATGTTGTGTATATGTGTGGTCAGCAAAATACTAATAACAATAAAAAGATGCCAACTTTCAGCGACGCACGTTCTGTTGGGCCAAACAAAGTTATGACGCAAATACAGCCCCCACCCCAGTCGTTATCTGCTTCTGATTAGTAATGTCAAGTGTAAGAAAATAATACAGTGTATCTTTCCCTTTGTCTTAAGAAACCGATCTTACATACTATTTGCGTCATAAGCTATAGTGAACTAGAAAATAATAATGGGGGGGGGGGGGCAGGCGGGTCAGACAAACGAACATAACATGCTTAAAAAAAAGGTCAAACGGCATTCCCATAATGCATTTAGCTATCCCCTCTATCCAGGGACATCCTGGTTCCGATTTGATTCTTTAAACCCATATAACGGAAATATTGCTTAATTGATTTAAAGAAGGGGCGTTAATTCATTGTTAACATTACGAACCTTGTGTGTTTTTTTTTGCGTGTTTTTTATGTTTTGTTAGTTGTTTTTTCTTTTTTGACGCTATATTTAGAAATACACGAATTACTCACTTTGATTAAAAGGACAGGCAAAGCTGCATGAAATCTACTTCATAAGCAGGTGGGCTTAATTATCAGACTTTCAAAAGTAATAGCGAAACTAAATATAGGATTACGTCCCCTCACACATTTTTACAATTAAAAACCAAAGCAATTCTCAGTGACACTTGGCGCCAAAGAGTTGGGCAGATGAACAAAATAGAGGAGAAGGATGTCCCAATGTGCAAGGAGGAGCAGACAAGTTTATTTTCAAACTACAGAACATTAAAAATATATACTAGTACGCAAATATAGCCTACTATTACATTTAGAAATATTCTATTATATGTACAATCATTTATACTTGGATATTTATTTACATAACTGAGAACACGGCCAATGTAGCAGTACACTATTCTATTTAGTAATACACTAGGTACTTTAGTTAGAATTATATCGGCCAGAAAAAAGAATAAACTTTAAAAAAGGAATACATTTCCTACAGTCCTGTCGTCATTAAGCTCATTAAGCTCATTAACTTTATTTTCTAAGCCATACTTAAGCAGCGAATACCACACACACACACACACACAATAAAGATAACTCCTCATTGGGATAGCTACACTATTCCACAGTCAATCTCTGAACACACATACACAGAAGCCCTGTTTTATGTGAGCTACAAATGTCATTGAATTTTTTTTTTTTCAAAGGCCTAGAATCTACATTCTAGATTCCAATACAACAAAACAAACATACCGAAAAGAAAAAAGCGAATATGTAGTAGGCACAGTTAGCCAAGAACCAAAAATTATATAATAAAAAGAAAATATAATTTCGGAGACCAAAGTATATCAATAATTCACTACATCATAACAAAACAGTTTTCAAAAAGTAAACAATGAAACTTCTCAGGGCTAAAGCTCAAAGGTATTTCAATTGTATTTTTTTAATCAATGTTTTTATAGCCGGCTTTTGAATTGGGGTTAGAAAAGGAGGGGGGGGGTGGTTAGTTCCAATCCTGCACACATAAGTCTCTCCATGACAACAATATCTTGTCATATGACTGTCAACTGTGTCATGTCCCTCGGTATCTTGTCATTTGTGTGGTGTCTTCGTGTCACATCATAAAAAAAAACCGAGGCTGGGCCCGAGATCCCTACATTATGTCCCCAAGATGGCCTTTTAATGCTCGGATCATAGGCTGGCGGTCACAGTAATGTACCTTCCCTTTCCCGGTCCCTTTGCTTTGAAGTGATAAAGAAATGAAATTTAAAAACACGGTTGTTTGCCTTAACACTGAGCAAGTGGTAACAGACGTAGGAGTTGGCCTACGCCTCTAAAGAGCTCTACTTTTACATGGGAAACATCTCAACGTGTACAACCTTTTTATACGGTATTTATGCGTCATGTTTTATCTTTTTCTTCCAAGACAAAAGACTTATGTAAGAGTAAAGCAAAAGGAATTAACCAATAGTGCGACACATAGAAATTTGAAAGAGTAAAAAAAATGTTTGCTTTTAGAAGCCATTGACGTGTCTGAATAGCCTTGACCTTTCCACACTATTTTCTGTTTCTCTTTTCGGAGACAGAAAAGAATAACAATCTAAGTCTACCCTCGGCAGACAATGTAATGGCAAAATATGTATGTCAGAGTTGGGTCTGTCTATCCACGTGAAATACTGCAATCTTTCATAACATTCGCATTCGAGATCCTATCTAAGCTACCAGTACATAAACGGAATTTCTTAAGAAGCAAAATATTTTTTTTAATAATAAAGACAAAAAACAACAAAAAAAAAAAACAAGGATAAGAACCCGCTATGAGTTGAATGAGTTGAAGTCTACATATCATCTAGATCTAGATATATAGATCTACCTGGGTACTTTGACAATTTTTAAAAATATAATACAACAAAAAATATCCTGTTGCCAAGAGCTTGGTGTAAGGACTACAACGACGACAAGAATATCTTTTTATGTCATACGGGAGAGTAGTTTAGGCATTTTTAGTTGTATGAAATTGGACTATAGAATAATGAATTCGCGTGTCATGAACTCGACATAACTTTGTAACCATGATAGAAAGCAGCTTATGCTTCATTTTATGATTTTGTAGAACACATTGTTTACGTATCATGCAAATTAAACTTTTGGTGGAATCAAACAACATAAAGCATAAAAACATTTATTTTCGTGAAAAATACAAAATAGAAATCACCAATTATAAAATGAGTTGTGTGATTCAATTTAAAAGTACACCTAATTGGAACCAAGATCGAATATTTAAAAAATCTATTTGCATAGCACAAATTTCATTCTTATGCATGCACAGTGCGCTGTACTCCAATATCTTAAGCGAAATTGTTGGGGAGAAGTATCTGGGAGGTTTTCGTGCTACTTTTAGGTGATCAGTTAAAAGTTAAAGCAGCTCTGCTTTCAATGGAGCTCTATTTCAAATCCTTAATCCAGAAGAGTTAGAAGAGTCTTATTATTAATGACGTGTTGTTCTGTTTGCTTTTAAGTGAAAATAACGACAAATGATTTTTTTTTTTAAATTAATTCTTTAAACGATCAAAACAAGACCTTGGCTTGAATATTCCTGATCCATGGGGAAATTTGACTGGGGCTGCCTCAGAGTTTGTGTTATAACACAAGCTCTCTATGAAATATTGTTTGTTTTGTGTGTGTGTGCGTGTGTATCATCCCCCTTGTGGTTTTATCAAACTGTACTTCAGTAGCGTTTCTCTACAGCTCGTTATTCTTTGGGATCGTAAATTTCACTCCAGCAGGCAGGCAGCGTAACTCTAAATGTCCAAGTGTGGTATTAAATATCAACACAGCAGCACACACACAGGGCCACACAAACACACACACGGCAGATTCATACGCACACATTGATGCATTAACACAGTGAGGACGTCAAACACCTTTGTGGTGCGGGGGGATGTGAATGGGTAGCTATCCAAGGAGTCTAGGAAATAGACAAAAAAAAGCCTAATTAAATGCTAATTAATGCTTATTCAATAATAGTTGCTAACGAATTACTTTATAACAGAGCTCATTAAACTTGGTGAAGATGAAATAAAACCTTTACGTAATCTCAACGCCTTTTTTCTATGACAACGATCTTGCGAGCCTTCTCTGGAAATGGCGGTACAATGAAGGAAATTAATTTAAGCCCCACGCTGACATCGGCTTTCCTCCTCACTCTAGTCCTAGAAGACTAAGAGGGGAGACGAATTCTTTGGAGCATCGCCGTCAAAGAGAGCGATGCCATGTTCAGTGGAAAGAGTTAAATCTTTCACTTCCCGCGAGATAGTCAATGTTACACCTCCAAGTGACGAGAGTTTCACTTTCCGGTAGCGAGCTAGTCAATGTTACACCTCCAAATGACGAGAGTTTCACTTTCCGGTAGCGAGATAGTCAATGTTACACCTCCAAGTGACGAGAGTTTCACTTTCCGGTAGCGAGATAGTCAATGTTACACCTCCAAGTGACGAGAGTTTCACTTTCCGGTAGCGAGCTAGTCAATGTTACACCTCCAAGTGACGAGAGTTTCACTTACCGGTAGCGAGCTAGTCAATGTTACACCTCCAAATGACGAGAGTTTCACTTTCCGGTAGCGAGATAGTCAATGTTACACCTCAGAGTGACGAGAGTTTCACTTTCCGGTAGCGAGATAGTCAATGTTACACCTCCAAGTTACAAGAGTTTCACTTTCCGGTAGCGAGCTAGTCAATGTTACACCTCCAAGTGACGAGAGTTTCACTTTCCGGTGCCAAGATAGTCAATGTTACACCCCCAAGTGACGAGAGTTTCACTTTCCGGTAGCGAGCTAGTCAATGTTACACCTCCAAATGACGAGAGTTTCACTTTCCGGTAGCGAGATAGTCAATGTTACACCTCCAAGTGACGAGAGTTTCACTTTCCGGTAGCGAGATAGTCAATGTTACACCTCCAAGTGACGAGAGTTTCACTTTCCGGTAGCGAGCTAGTCAATGTTACACCTCCAAATGACGAGAGTTTCACTTTCCGGTAGCGAGATAGTCAATGTTACACCTCCAAATGACGAGAGTTTCACTTTCCGATAGCGAGCTAGTCAATGTTACACCTCCAAATGACGAGAGTTTCACTTTCCGGTAGCGAGATAGTCAATAATACACCTCCAAGTGACGAGAGTTTCACTTTCCGGTAGCGAGCTAGTCAATGTTACACCTCCAAGTGACGAGAGTTTCACTTTCCGGTAGCGAGCTAGTCAATGTTACACCTCCAAATGACGAGAGTTTCACTTTCCGGTAGCGAGATAGTCAATGTTACACCTCCAAGTGACGAGAGTTTCACTTTCCGGTAGCTAGATAGTCAATGTTACACCTCAGAGTGACGAGAGTTTCACTTTCCGGTAGCGAAAAAATCAATGTTACACCTCCAAGTGACAAGAGTTTCACTTTCCGGTAGCGAGCTAGTCAATGTTACACCTCCAAGTGACGAGAGTTTCACTTTCCTGTAGCGAGCTAGTCAATGTTACACCTCCAAATGACGAGAGTTTCACTTTCCGGTAGCGAGATAGTCAATGTTACACCTCCAAGTGACGAGAGTTTCACTTTCCGGTAGCGAGATAGTCAATGTTACACCTCCAAGTGACGAGAGTTTCACTTTCCGGTAGCGAGCTAGTCAATGTTACACCTCCAAGTGACGAGAGTTTCACTTTCCAGTAGCGAGCTAATCAATGTTACACCTCCAAATGACGAGAGTTTCACTTTCCGGTAGCGAGATAGTCAATGTTACATCTCCAAGTGACGAGAGTTTCACTTTCCGGTAGCGAGATAGTCAATGTTACACCTCCAAATGACGAGAGTTTCACTTTCCGGTAGCGAGATAGTCAATGTTACACCTCCAAATGACGAGAGTTTCACTTTCCGGTAGCGAGATATTTCAGGTTACACCTCCAAGTGACGAGAGATTCACTTTCAGGTAGCGAGATAGTCAATGTTACACCTCCAAGTGACGAGAGTTTCACTTTCAGGTAGCGAGCTAGTCAATGTTACACCTCGGAATGACTAGAGTTTCACTTTCCGGTAGCGAGCTAGTCAATGTTACACCTCCAAGTTACGAGAGTTTCACTTTCCGGTAGCGAGATAGTCAATGTTACACCTCAGAGTGACGAGAGTTTCACTTTCCGGTAGCGAGATAGTCAATGTTACACCTCCAAGTTACAAGAGTTTCACTTTCCGGTAGCGAGCTAGTCAATGTTACACCTCCAAGTGACGAGAGTTTCACTTTCCGGTACCAAGATAGTCAATGTTACACCCCCAAGTGACGAGAGTTTCACTTTCCGGTAGCGAGCTAGTCAATGTTACACCTCCAAATGACGAGAGTTTCACTTTCCGGTAGCGAGATAGTCAATGTTACACCTCCAAGTGACGAGAGTTTCACTTTCCGGTAGCGAGATAGTCAATGTTACACCTCAGAGTGACGAGAGTTTCACTTTCCGGTAGCGAGCTAGTCAATGTTACACCTCCAAGTGACAAGAGTTTCACTTTCCGGTAGCGAGCTAGTCAATGTTACACCTCCAAGTGACGAGAGTTTCACTTTCCTGTAGCGAGCTAGTCAATGTTACACCTCCAAATGACGAGAGTTTCACTTTCCGGTAGCGAGATAGTCAATGTTACACCTCCAAGTGACGAGAGTTTCACTTTCCGGTAGCGAGATAGTCAATGTTACACCTCCAGGTGACGAAAGTTTCACTTTCCGGTAGCGAGCTAGTCAATGTTACACCTCCAAGTGACGAGAGTTTCACTTTCCGGTAGCAAGATAGTCAATGTTACACCTCCAAATGACGAGAGTTTTACTTTCCGGTAGCGAGCTAGTCAATGTTACACCTCCAAGTGACGAGAGTTTCACTTTCCGGTAGCGAGATAGTCAATGTTACACCTCCAAGTGACGAGAGTTTCACTTTCCGGTAGCGAGATAGTCAATGTTACACCTCCAAGTGACGAGAGTTTCACTTTCCGGTAGCGAGATAGTCAATGTTACACCTCAGAGTGACGAGAGTTTCACTTTCCGGTAGCGAGATAGTCAATGTTACACCTCCAAGTGACGAGAGTTTCACTTTCCGGTAGCGAGCTAATCAATGTTACACCTCCAAATGACGAGAGTTTCACTTTCCGATAGCGAGATAGTCAATGTTACACCTCCAAGTGACGAGAGTTTCACTTTCCGGTAGCGAGATAGTCAATGTTACACCTCCAAGTGACGAGAGTTTCACTTTCCGGTAGCGAGATAGTCAATGTTACACCTCCAAGTGACGAGAGTTTCACTTTCCGATAGCGAGATAGTCAATGTTACACCTCCAAGTGACGAGAGTTTCACTTTCCGATAGCGAGATAGTCAATGTTACACCTCCAAGTGACGAGAGTTTCACTTTCCGGTAGCGAGATAGTCAATGTTACACCTCCAAGTGACGAGAGTTTCACTTTCCGGTAGCGAGATAGTCAATGTTACACCTCCAAGTGACGAGAGTTTTACTTTCCGGTAGCGAGATAGTCAATGTTACACCTCCAAATGATGAGAGTTTCACTTTCCGGTAGCGAGCTAGTCAATGTTACACCTCCAAATGACGAGAGTTTCACTTTCCGGTAGCGAGATAGTCAATGTTACACCTCCAAATGATGAGAGTTTCACTTTCCGGTAGCGAGATATTTCAGGTTACACCTCCAAGTGACGAGAGTTTCACTTTCCGGTAGCGAGATAGTCAATGTTACACCTCCAAGTGACGAGAGTTTCACTTTCCGGTAGCGAGCTAGTCAATGTTACACCTCCAAATGACGAGAGTTTCACTTTCCGGTAACGAGATAAACAATGTTACACCTCCAAGTGACGAGAGTTTTACTTTCCGATAGCGAGATAGTCAATGTTACACCTCCAAGTGACGAGAGTTTCACTTTCAGGTAGCGAGCTAGTCAATGTTACACCTCCAAGTGACAAGAGTTTCACTTTCCGGTACCAAGATAGTCAATGTTACACCCCCAAGTGACGAGAGTTTCACTTTCCGGTAGCGAGCTAGTCAATGTTACACCTCCAAATGACGAGAGTTTCACTTTCCGGTAGCGAGCTAGTCAATGTTACACCTCCAAGTGACGAGAGTTTCACTTTCCGGTAGCGAGCTAGTCAATGTTACACCTCCAAGTGACGAGAGTTTCACTTTCCGGTAGCAAGATAGTCAATGTTACACCTCCAAATGACGAGAGTTTCACTTTCCGGTAGCGAGCTAGTCAATGTTACACCTCCAAGTGACGAGTGTTTCACTTTCCGGTAGCGAGATAGTCAATGTTACACCTCCAAGTGACGAGAGTTTCACTTTCCGGTAGCGAGATAGTCAATGTTACACCTCCAAGTGACGAGAGTTTCACTTTCCGGTAGCGAGCTAGTCAATGTTACACCTCCAAATGACGAGAGTTTCACTTTCCGGTAGCGAGATAGTCAATGTTACACCTCCAAATGACGAGAGTTTCACTTTCCGGTAGCGAGCTAGTCAATGTTACACCTCGGAATGACGAGAGTTTCACTTTCCGGTAGCGAGATAGTCAATGTTACACCTCCAAGTGACGAGAGTTTCACTTTCCGGTAGCGAGATAGTCAATGTTACACCTCAGAGTGACGAGAGTTTCACTTTCCGGTAGCGAGATAGTCAATGTTACACCTCCAAGTGACGAGAGTTTCACTTTCCGGTAGCGAGATAGTCAATGTTACACCTCCAAATGACGAGAGTTTCACTTTCCGGTAGCGAGCTAGTCAATGTTACACCTCCAAATGACGAGAGTTTCACTTTCCGGTAGCGAGATAGTCAATGTTACACCTCCAAGTGACGAGAGTTTCACTTTCCGGTAGCGAGCTAGTCAATGTTACACCTCCAAGTGACGAGAGTTTCACTTTCCGGTAGCGAGCTAGTCAATGTTACACCTCCAAATGACGAGAGTTTCACTTTCCGGTAGCGAGATAGTCAATGTTACACCTCCAAGTGACGAGAGTTTCACTTTCCGGTAGCGAGATAGTCAATGTTACACCTCAGAGTGACGAGAGTTTCACTTTCCGGTAGCGAGCTAGTCAATGTTACACCTCCAAGTGACGAGAGTTTCACTTTCCGGTAGCGAGCTAGTCAATGTTACACCTCCAAGTGACGAGAGTTTCACTTTCCTGTAGCGAGCTAGTCAATGTTACACCTCCAAATGACGAGAGTTTCACTTTCCGGTAGCGAGATAGTCAATGTTACACCTCCAAGTGACGAGAGTTTCACTTTCCGTTAGCGAGATAGTCAATGTTACACCTCCAAGTGACGAGAGTTTCACTTTCCGGTAGCGAGCTAGTCAATGTTACACCTCCAAATGACGAGAGTTTCACTTTCCGGCAGCGAGATAGTCATGTTACACCTCCAAGTGACGAGAGTTTCACTTTCCGGTAGCGAGATAGTCAATGTTACACCTCAGAGTGACGAGAGTTTCACTTTCCGGTAGCGAGATAGTCAATGTTACACCTCCAAGTGACGAGAGTTTCACTTTCCGGTAGCGAGCTAGTCAATGTTACACCTCCAAGTGACGAGAGTTTCACTTTCCGGTAGCAAGATAGTCAATGTTACACCTCCAAATGACGAGAGTTTCACTTTCCGGTAGCGAGCTTGTCAATGTTACACCTCCAAGTGACGAGAGTTTCACTTTCCGGTAGCGAGATAGTCAACCTTTCACCGCCAAGTGAAGAGTCTAATAGTTGAACTCATCACAGAGGGGCCCGAATCTTCCGCGGACGAGGCTTTACAGGTGTGCTTTTATTTGTAATTATGTATTATTTTTTTATATTTTTTTTGCTTGGAAAAATTGAGAGAGCGAGGGGGGGTGGGGGGAAGGTTCTTGTACTTTTGTGAATTTCGTTGACTTCAGAGTGTGAGAGTGTAAATAGTGAACAGGAAGTACGGGCATTTTAGAGATCGATAGTTTTAGCAGCTCTTAGTCAGTTGGAAGTCATGTAATAAATTCGTTGGTCAGTTGATGTAGTCAGTCAGTCAAATAAGTTGATGAAATAAGCCTTGTAAATAAGTTGATGAAGTGACCAGGTGACAAATGAAGTTCGAAAGTAAGCCAAGTAATAAAGCAGTAAGAGAGTTCATAGTCATGTAGAAAGTAGATTTGTATATTGAAGTCAAAGTGATCATTGTATTTCAAGGCAATATGGATTATATTACATTTATTATAGTCATGTAAAATGGAGTTATTGTATGTAAATAAACATCATGTTATTCAGTGAAGACTTAAGTTAAATCACATTCTTAAGTTCCTGCAAGTGTTGTTTTGTCCAGTCTTCGGGCTGCAATACTGCGCAAAGATGTTATACTTACAACCTGCATACAAAATGAATGTCATGTTATTCATTTATCGTTGAGAGAATCAAACAAAACACTGATCACGCATTAGGCAGGGTTTTGTTTGGGGCCTCTTTACTTTAGGCAGGATTTCGTTGGGGCCTCTTTCAGTATGACTGATGTATGACTGTGGTTCATCTCATAAAACACTTTTTCATATGACCGTAGAACTCTGAGGTGGCATTCAATTTGGTGGTAGAGGAGCCAGCCACTTTTCACACGACCGTAGAGCACTGAGGTGGCATTCAATTTGGTGGTAGAGGGGCCAGCCACTTTTCATATGACCGTAGAACCCTGAGGTGGCATTCAATTTGGTGGTAGAGGAGCCAGCCACTTTTCATATGACCGTAGAACCCTGAGGTGGCATTCAAATTGGTGGTAGAGGGGCTAGCCACTTTTCATATGACCGTAGAACCCTGAGGTGGCATTCAATTTGGTGGTAGAGGGGCTAGCCACTTTTCATATGACCGTAGAACCCTGAGGTGGCATTCAATTTGGTGGTAGAGGAGCCAGCCACTTTTCATATGACCGTAGAACCCTGAGGTGGCATTCAATTTGGTGGTAGAGGGGCTAGCCACTTTTCATATGACCATAGAACCCTGAGGTGGCATTCAATTTGGTGGTAGAGGGGCTAGCCACTTTTCATATGACCGTAGAACCCTGAGGTTGCATTCAATTTGGTGGTAGAGGGGCCAGCCATTTTTCATTTAGCATGTTTTTCGTCGAGAGCTGAGGCCAAATTTTTTCTGCAGTCTTTCTTGGTCACCACAGCGGCAGGTCATGATGACGAGAACGTTAACTGAAGACATTGTACAGATATTATCCTGGATGTCAAACTAAAAGGGGGCTACAAGTTTAGTGGCAAGTCTAGACATCCCTTCCCCTCCCCAGGTCTAAAAATGAAACACGTAAAACATTTTTAAAAAATCCTCATTTCGACGGGATACAGGGGAAAGTGTTGAACTCTGAACTCATCCCTTAAGTCAGTATGTCATCATTGTGTGTGTGTGTGTGTCTGCGTGTGCGTGTGTGTTATGTACTTTTATCTTTTTTTTAAGGTGAAGAAAGAAAGAGTGGGCGCTCACCCAACCATAAAGATGATAGGCATAGGATTGAATTATCGGGGGTTATGTTAAGGGCTCTGTGTAGTGAAGGGTACAAATTTGTGGGATATATGTTGATGTTCAACTAATGTCCTTGGCAAAGGCAGGAACAAAAATTAGGGGTTTTGTCTGTCCATGTGACATGTTTGTTTTGTCTGTCCGGGTGACATGTTTCAGTCAAGACATAAAAGCGATATTGAGAATCACATTTTCACAATCCCCAGTGTCGTTCTTAAATACTTGCAATGGATACTCAGTCATCATAATTAAAATCCCTAAATTAGTATGAGTCGTTATATAATCGTGTAGATGCATACGCACTTTAAACACAACACTTAAAATCTTTTATAATATTCACTTACTTTTGTGGTCACAATGAAATGGCCTTAAAATGGTAAACACTAAATACTACTGACTGACTGACTGATTGATTGATAAAGCAATCTGTCGTACGGATCCGCTTCAAATTTCATTCACATGTTACTTTTTTTCCCGCTCACTAAGAACTGTATTAGACAGATTCGGTACTTGACCACCGCTAAAAGCTGGATTAGACAGATTCGGTACTTGACCACCACTAAAAGCTGGATTAGATTCGGTATTTGACCACCGCTAAGAGCGAAAAACCGTAACCTTTCTATCAAAACTATGTATTTTATTTTGGGCTGTCTATATATATAACATTAAAAGTTAGCAAGAAAATTCCGTATTTTAAAAGTAAATTATTTCTTTATCCCAGAGTCTACTCATTTTAATATGCATTGCATCATTTCCGCTTCCTTTATGCATTTCGAGTTAGTCAATGGTCACTATAAATATCCGGCGCAGCCATTTCCCTTTCTCCATCTTAGGGTTGGGTTTAATTAATTAATTAAGTTCGTCTATAGGGCAGATGATGTAAAGGTCATCTGTTTCTGTTAACGAGCGTGTCATGTGGGCAGCACAAAGACCAACCGCCTTTTCTTTCCCCAGCTAATGTCAGATTCACATTAGAGCTGGGTGGACACAGAGGCGCCCAAAGATTTCGAAATAAAAAATCCCATTCTTCAACAAGATTCGAACCCTGGACATCGGTCGGAAGCCAAGAGACCGCTCATCCGCTGCGCCTCCAGAGTTGTGTTTACTCAGCACCAAAAGGTAGCAAATAACACCTTCTCCCAGATGCCCCCCTACCACTGGTGAACAAGGGAGATTGGACCGTAGCGCCTTGATCAGGCTATAAGCATGAAAGCTGCGCTATATAAAAGATGTTTTAAAAAATATTATCTTCAGGGCTTTTTTGTGACGGTACGCACGGGTACGGCGTACCGGCACCTTTTTCAATGTGGGGGAAAAAACTATGACTTTTCTTGTATTTTAACTTTTATTATTAATTTATTAGTAGTTCAAAGTTAGGCAATCTACACTGAGTACCGGCATCTATTTTTGTTAAAGCACTAAATATTATAACTATTATTATTTGTTTTGAGATACTGTCAACGTAGTCAATTAATGATGTAGACTAAATTAGACAAATACATGGGCAGATAACTGTTGTTCAGTCTTGTTTTGCAATGTTTGCAATCTTCAGGGATACATAACTGATGAAATGGGCGGATATTTTCAGGGATACATAACTGATGAAATGGGCGGATATTTTCAGGGATACATAACTGATGAAATGGGCGGATATTTTCAGGGATACATAACTGATGAAATGGGCGGATATTTTCAGGGATACATAACTGATGCAATCTTCCTATCATTTAATGAACGTTATTAACTCTTTCTCTCCTAACTTACGATACCAACGTTGATTCCACTAGAATGTGGTAAATAATTACGGAGAGAAAGAGTTAAACTATAGGTGTCGCCTACACGCATCTTTCACTTTGATAGCGTATTCTGATATACGGTTAGCTGCCGGTTTAAGGAATTACAACTAATTATAAAACGTATATCAACTCACTCTGTCTATCTGGTAAAAAGTCTGAACACGTTACAGCTCCCACACCCATTCTCAGATCAAGCAGAAACTTCGCATAATTATTCTTTGGCGAAGACACTAACTGAATCAATAAATACATTTAAAAAATTAGTCAATAACTTACAGGTAATTAATTATTTTGTTTGATACCAGCAATGGAAATTAATCATTCAGTATTCATAGATATGGCTAAATATTTAGGGTTTGGGTCCCTTAGATAATTGAACACGTCATTTCTCCCTCAGCCATTCTTAGATCAAGTTGAAACCTTAAACAATTATTTACTGTACCTAATATAAAACGAAACATTAAAAAATTCTTACCAATTAGTCATATAATTATTGATAATTATTTTGTTTGATATCAAATAAGGGAAAATGGAGTTTATTATTTTGCTTGTTTATACTTTTAGCATTATCACTATAAATAGCCATTATTACTTGAATATCTAAAAGTTCAAACGCTTACAATATTTGTTTTACTTACCTAAACAAAAATAAAGTGGGAATCATTGGACTCACAATGTGCTGTGTACTAAATCGTGAGAATCTCAATGTCACCTAAGGCGTCTGAAGAAATAAACACATTAAACTCTAAGACGTCTGGGATTAAAGTCTTCATCTCAAACTACATTACAGAGTGTGGCATGTCAGTGGGTCAAGGTCACGTCTGCTACCTGTATTTGATGACACATCATACGTTAAGACGTAGATAAAGACTTGGATTAGGCAAAAAGAAAGCTTTGGATTAAAACATCATCCGGTGGCAGCTAATGAGGCAATACACGTGCTGGGAACTCGGCCCTGAACTAGTGACCGATCTAGTTTTCTAAGCTTTACATTGAGACTACGACCTAAGCACCCAAAGAGTCAATTTATATTTACCGAGGTGAACACTGTCAATTATGTTTAATCTTTGTTAGCACATAAATTATGCTGACCTTTGTAAGCACATATAATTTTGTCGACATTTATGAGCACATACAATGACGCAGTTGTAGTGAACACAAAGAAATTAAAAAACAAGATTACAAAGACAGTTTGTGTGGAAACACAAACTCAAAATCGGCCCCCGAAGTGGTCCACCCAGGCAGGCTTCAATATTTTCAGAAAGAACATCAAAATGAAATTATATCAAAGACAAATGAGAGATAAGAATAGAGAAAGAAGGTTGACAGATCTTGTGTAGTGACCCAACGGTCCCGCAGATCAAAGGATAGGTTAATGTCAAGTTAGATGTGAACCTGGCCTAACTAGTTCCCCTTATAGACCTTATGGTCTATAGGGCAGATGATGTAAAGTTCATCTGTTTTTGTGGCCTACTGTTACTTTTCCCCAACTAATATCAGGTACCCATTGGAGCTGGGTGGATTCAGGGGCGCCTAAGGATTCTGAAGTTGAAAATCCCAGTCTTTACCAGGATTCGAACCCGGGGCCCCTTGTTCGGAAGCCAAGGGCTTTACCGCTCAGCTACCGCGCCTCTCCTGGCCTAACTGAAGTCTTATGATTGATGTAATTGTTTTGAACAGGTTCAATCTCTTATTCGAATGCTCAAAACAAAATTAAAGAAAACAATCAAAATAAAAAGTGGTTACGAAAATGAAATTTACAACATTACTATTTGTTTTATTTTAGGTCTAACTTATAATGAATACTAATTAGCTTTTTCTCTTTAAAAAACTGCTTGCATAACTGATTTTAAAAATGAGATTTTTTCGCTTTCAGAAAAAAAAAAGTAGCCGTTGCATCAGAACTTTGAATGGTCTAAAATATTGTGATGTCGGATTTTCAATATCTTTTCTAGTTTACGAAATCTAAACGGGACAGACGGACAGACATTTCGCGCAAAACTAATAGCGTCTTTTCCCCTTTCGGGGGCCGCTAATTAGTAATTTGAAAAAGAGAACTAGCAATAAAAGTGCTTAAAGAATTCGGATAAGTTTTGTTTCTGTGTGTAGAGTTGGAATTGCCAAATAATCACGTCAAAAGAAACAAAGATTTAGAAAGAAAAGAGAAACATAAAGACGTGATAGTAGCAGTATGACGCGATAGAAGCAGTATGACGTGATAGAAGCAGTATGACGTGATAGAAGCAGTATGACGTGATAGAAGCAGTATGACGTGATTGAAGCAGTATGACGTGATAGAAGCAGTATGACGTGATAGAAGCAGTATGACGTGATAGAAGCAGTATGACGCGATAGAAGCAGTATGACGTGATAGAAGCAGTATGACGTGATAGAAGCAGTATGACGTGATAGAAGCAGTATGACGTGATAGAAGCAGTATGACGCGATAGAAGCAGTATGACGTGATAGAAGCAGTATGACGTGATAGTAGCAGTATGACGTGATAGAAGCAGTATGACGCGATAGAAGCAGTATGACGTGATAGAAGCAGTATGACGTGATAGAAGCAGTATGACGTGATAGAAGCAGTATGACTTGATAGAAGCAGTATGACGTGATAGAAGCAGTATGACGTGATTGAAGCAGTATGACGTGATTGAAGCAGTATGACGTGATTGAAGCAGTATGACGTGATTGAAGCAGTATGACTTGATAGAAGCAGTATGACTTGATAGAAGCAGTATGACGTGATAGAAGCAGTATGACGTGATAGAAGCAGTATGACGTGATTGAAGCAGTATGACGTGATTGAAGCAGTATGACGTGATAGAAGCAGTATGACGTGATAGAAGCAGTATGATGTGATAGAAGCAGTATGACGTGATAGAAGCAGTATGACGTGATAGAAGCAGTATGACGCGATAGAAGCAGTATGACGTGATAGAAGCAGTATGACGTGATAGAAGCAGTATGACGCGATAGAAGCAGTATGACGTGATAGAAGCAGTATGACGTGATAGAAGCAGTATGACGTGATAGAAGCAGTATGACGTGATAGAAGCAGTATGACGTGATAGAAGCAGTATGACGCGATAGAAGCAGTATGACGTGATAGAAGCAGTATGACGTGATAGTAGCAGTATGACGCGATAGAAGCAGTATGACGTGATAGAAGCAGTATGACGTGATAGAAGCAGTATGACGTGATAGAAGCAGTATGACGTGATTGAAGCAGTATGACGTGATTGGAGCAGTATGACGTGATTGGAGCAGTATGACGTGATTGAAGCAGTATGACGTGATTGAAGCAGTCAGTCGTGATTGAATCCACCTAGAAGCAGTGTAAAGTAACAAAATCCAGTCTAGAAGAAGATAACTAAGGGAGCTGTCATGGGGTGCCTTTGAGAGTCTCGTAGTGAGACATAAACACAAGACAAAGACAAAGTTTTATAGGTGAGATAGTGGGTAGCTATGTGTGTGAGAGAGAGAGAGAGAGAGAGAGAGAGAGGAGATACAGTATGCTTTTATGTTTAAAATTGGTAGATCTATATTTACATATACTGGCGCTGTAGTTTTCGTTGTTCATGTTTTCTATTATTCTGGTGATAGTCAGACAGGTGACAATAGATTGATAGATACAAAAGGCAGAGGCAGAGATATCCAGAAAGAGAGATAGAGTGGAGAGAGAGAGGGAGGGAGAATAAAAGATTGGATACTTAGCTGCATCGATGTGCAGTATTCTTAACGACAAATCAACTCACCTTGTTACATGCAGTTATATATAGTAACAGTATAAGCAACGAATAAACTAAACTCCAAAATGACTTTGCTCTATCTACTACAAAGATGTCATCACTCAAGTAACCTGTCAAGCGGTTTAGTCAAATAATTTTGTTGGTCATATAATCAGGAAAAAAGAATCAGTCACGTGATCAGCTATGAATTGAGAAACGTAACGCACAACGTTATAGAGTCCAGAATTTAGACGCGAGTCTCTTCGAATCCGGTCAAGTGAGAATGCAGTAACTCATGTGGCTCTGCGACCTGAAGTAATTCGTCATTTCTGGCACAGGTGGAGCTGTTGTAATCAGTAAAAATGTAGTGTGACATAATCAGTGATGACATCAGAGAAGACATTATGGGTGTAATTAAGATATGCCACCAAATCTGCACATCACCAAATAGCCACAGCCCCAGATCTACACAAAACTAAAAATGACACATGAACAGATCGATACATCATCACTGACACAGGAACTGATCTACACATCATCAAACAGACACAGGAACTGATCTACACATCATCAAACTGACAAAAGAAAAGATCTACACATCATCAAACTGACACAGGAAAATATCTACACATCAAAAACTGACACAGGAGCAGATGTCACATCACCAAAATTACACAGAAACAGATCTACATATTGCCAAACAGATAGAGTTGGAAACTGCCAAACAGATAGAGTTGGAAACATGACTCGATATTAAACATTTGATTGGTAGGTATAGTAAGAGGTACAGGAGACATGACTTTTTAAATGCCCAGAAAAAAAAATGCACCTACTATTTGACAGAAGAAAAGCGCCAGAGATTTAGAAAATCAAGGCGAATGACACAAACTCCAGCAGGAAAAAACCTGCCCAATGCGAAACCGAACATTCCGGGCTCACAAAGCCTCACCAGCCACATGAGGAGACACAAAACCGCAGTGCAAAGCCCTCAGACCCCTGGATGACAAAAGTTTGAAAATTGGTCATCATAGAACCACGATGGACGAACTATAATATAATAATAAAGTCGGTATCAGTTTTCACAGGCCATAAACCAGAAAGAGTTGGTTTGCAATGCTACAGAACATAGAATGAATAACTCGCGTTCTATCGCTTTAGGAATAGGGAAAAAAATTTTTTTCCAATTCTTTTGACAATTTTCTTTTCTCTGAAGGCATGATAGTTTTTAACCTCGAAAAGTCGATTTCTATCTGGCAAACAAACCAAAAACAAAATGTGTAAAACGTGTATCTACTGGACTGTTACGAGTGTGGGAGATTTTGTCTCGTTGAAGTTCACGTCTGTAGTCGGTCTATTTAATTAGAGTGGTGACTAATGACTGGCCAGAGCCCCGAACAACAAAAATAAACGAGTTGCAAATGCAAGACGACCTTGACATGACTGTTACCCTAAGTCATAAGTCATGTCTGACTGAAGCCATCTACCGAGCGACAGGTAGATGAGTAAGTCTCAGTGAGACATTAAAATGCATCGCATGTCGCGCAGGACGGGAGAGTTGTGTCACATCGTTCTTTCGTACCAGCTGATGCTCGTTCCGTGGCCTGTTCACATTGAAGTCATCATTTAATGTGCTGCTCTAAATAGAGATCCAAGACTTATGCTGGTTTGGTGGCCACACACAATGCATCGTGACGTTGTTGTTGTTTTTTTCTCCGCCATGTTTTAATGCTAAACAACCATTCTGAGCGGTACTGTTGTTTATATCTGTGATATGTTTGATTTGACCTAGATCTAAGTGTTCCATGACACATTGCTCAATTATTCCTAGAAATAGATCTATGCATATACTTGGTATCTATTTCTTTTGCAAAGACTACTTTGAGAAATAAAAAAAAAAAGATTAATTACAAAGATACCAAGCGCTATTATAGTTTATAATGATTTCCCATCCACTCTATTTCTCTCTTCGACTTTCTCTCTCTCTCTCTGACTCTGAATCTTTACAAAACTCTATATCTCATTCTTTTCGCGTGATCTCGACATTCTTTTCTCTCTCTCCCTCTCCTTCTCTTTTTCTATCCATCTCTCCCTCTCTTTCTTTCTCTCTCACTTTATCACGCTCTCTCCCTCTCTTTCTCTCACTCTTTTCCCCCCTCTATTCCGCTCTCTCTCTTTTACTCTTTCTATCTCTTTTCTTCGCTGTCTTTCTTTCTCTCTTTCTTTCACTCTTTATATCTCTCTTGCGCGCGCTCTCTCTCTTTCACTCACTTTCTCGTTACTACTCTGGTAGACTGTCTTTCTTTCACTTCTAAAAGAACCGCCATAGTGATCTATTAAGCGCAGTGATCTTAGTGAATAGAACAGAAACACCAGAAGGACTTTCACACACCGCAATCTCTGTCTTCCCCTTAGCCGGTAGTTTCACTTACTAATTTGGTCATCTCTCTGAAGTTTCATTCTTGGAAAGTTTGTTGTAATTCTTTGGGGGTTTTTTTTTGTTAAACTTTTCTTGTTTGTTTTTCTTCATTTAAACGTTCGTCCTGAAATGTTCCTATCACTGGCCTAGATCCTCTTAATGTATGAATGATTGTATTGTGAAGATGTACTGAGTTCCTGTTACATTGTCACGATGACTTCAGGATATACAAGAAATTGGATTGAATCATGAATATCTATTGCTGATGAATGAATGGACAAACGAATAGTTTCCTTGGAATTCAGTGTTAGCGTTGTCTCCGTTGAATTCTAAGAGCGAGACAAGGAAATTAAGAGATGGATCTATAGATAAATACTTGACGTTACTGATTCAAACTATCTATCTATCTGTCTATCTATCTATCTATCTATCTATCTATCTATCTATCTATCTATCTATCTATCTATCTATCTATCTATTTATCTGTCTGTCTGTCTGTCTAACAGCTGTCAGTCTGTCTATTTTGTTAATTGTTGACATAAGTCTATTCTCTTCAACTTAGAAAAGATTGCATGTTGTTGTTTTTTTTACCCCTCTAAATTGTAGACAGACCTTCAAGCAGTAGATCAAGTCTTGTAGTTAAAGTGTTTTTTCTCTTCTGCTTCGACACGGACACAACGAAAAGCAACATTAATTTAAACACTACATCCATTAACTTCCACTCTGTGTTTGTGTGTGTGTGTGTGTATGAATATGTGTGTGCGAATGTGGATGTGTCTTGTGTGTGTATGTGTGTGCGTGTGATTTCTTGGCTGTACAAAGAAGGTTACATAGACATTTTTATCCCAAGTGCGTATGTATGTCGCTCATTTCTAAGTAGATGTTTCCGTGTGTGTGTGTGTGTGAGTATGTATTTGTGTGTGTGTGTTTAAAGACAAACATTATGACGTCATTTTTAAAAATTTAAACGTACGCCGGCCTAGCACTATATGTAGCCAGGTTTCTTGATGGGTGTGACCAAGACAAAATGACGCATCAAG
Organism: Biomphalaria sudanica; assembly: GCA_036873155.1. Lineage (NCBI taxonomy): Eukaryota > Metazoa > Mollusca > Gastropoda > Planorbidae > Biomphalaria > Biomphalaria sudanica. The sequence goes on from JAZGLO010006206.1 coordinate 98,332, forward strand.
GGACTTGATACCAATGTTGGCGACATCCCACATAGTCGTTACCACGTCAGTGTGTCATGACGTCATTTTTCGTTTGTTTGTTTTACAGTTGAATGACCTTAAGGATGGCAAATACCTTCCTTTAGGGTACAGTACCAGGAAAAGAATAAGAGACAGAAAAAAAGCTATGGGATGAATACATAAAAGAATGTACGGGCCTATAAAGTCATTGAGAGGAAAGACAGATCATGTGTGGTGCCCCAACAGTTCAACAGACTAAGTCAGTGTTTCCCAAACTTGATTTCTTATTAGAACACTGTGGATTTTTGTTTTTCTATTTCTTTAAAAAAAAGCCACAATATACATTAAGCATTTTTTTCAAGTATAAAACTTTTTAAAATATAGATATATGATATAGACATATACATCTGAATTCTAACATCTGGAGAGACGTTAAGCCTTTTCCCATACTTTGACGTTGATGTGTAATAACTCAATAACCAACAATAACAACATAACAAGAAAATCCTGCTTCGCAAAAATAGGTTGTATGAACGTGAAAGTAATTTAAAACAAGATTACACAGACAGTTTGTATTGAAACACAAACTTAAAAACTGCCAATGAAGTGATCCACCCAGACATGAAAAAGGCAGGTTTCAATATTTTCAGAAGAAGATCGGTATTAAATTCGATCAGAAGTGGTCCACCCAGGCAGGTAAAAAGGCAGGTTTCAATATTTTCAGTAAGGATATCATAATGAAATTCTATCAAAGGCAAATAATAGAGAAGAATGGAGAAAGAAGGTTGACAGATCCTGTGTGGTGCCCCAAAGGTCCAGCAGACCAAGGGGTAGGTGAAAGTGAATGTGGAGTTAGATGTGAGCCTGTCCTAACTGATGTCTTATAATGAGTATCTAACTGATATAATTGTTTTGTAAAGGGTCAGTGTCTTATTCAAAGCCTCAAGAAAAAAAAACATTTTCATATAAAAAAATTCCTTTAGTTTTGCGTTGTATTTAATTGTAGGAAATGGTAGATAGATGATCAGTGATTGGTAGATTAGTCAGTGATTGGAAGATGAGCCAGTAATTGGTAGATGGGTAAGTGATTGGTAGATTAGCCAGTGATTGATAGATAAGCCAGTGATTGGTAGATGAGCCAGTGATTGGTAGATGAGCCAGTGATTGGTAGATGAGCCAGTGATTGGTAGATTAGTCAGTGATTGGTAGATTAGTCAGTGATTGGTAGATTAATCAGTGATTGGTAGATGAGCCAGTGATTGGTAGATGAGCCAGTGATTGGTAGATGAGCCAGTGATTGGTAGATGAGCCAGTGATTGGTAGATAAGCCAGTGATTGGTAGATGAGCCAGTGATTGGTAGATTAGTCAGTGATTGGTAGATTAGTCAGTGATTGGTAGATGAGCCAGTGATTGGTAGATGAGCCAGTGATTGGTAGATGAGCCAGTGATTGGTAGATGAGCCAGTGATTGGTAAATGAGCCAGTGATTGGTAGATGAGCCAGTGATTGGTAGATGAGCCAGTGATTGGTAGATGAGCCAGTGATTGGTAGATTAGTCAGTGATTGGTAGATGAGCCAGTGATTGGTAGATGAGCCAGTGATTGTTAGATTAGCCAGTGATTGGTAGATGAGCCATTTACTAGCAACTACTCGTGTGATTAATGAATTTTATCCTTGATAAGAGATGGGGTGACCTCTCCATTGCTGTGAGAAAAACTAGGCAGTAAATTTGCGGGCGCTGGCTGCTCAAACATTAGGAGCTTGCCTCTCCTCCATGCAATGGGAAGGAGCACTATTACAATTCGACCTTGGGTGGCTGTAAAGGGCTTGGGGTTGGTTCCTACTATATTACCAATGGCTCGTCGTACTAAGGGTATGATTCTCAAATGTAAATCTTGAAAGGCGTACAAGTATTGCAAAGTACACTCAACAACAGAGTAGAAATTAGTATTTATTTACAGCATTACAATTGGTTACACTTCAAATATAGAATACAAAAGCATCAATACTGAAAGTAATAAATGTGCCCAGATTAAATATTCCAGGGCGCCTAGACTAGATTCAATAATAGATTGATTACTTAAGGGTATCATGACACAACATAGCATTACCCGAAATATGCAGTACACACACATATGGCAGAAATAATATCTACTTAATCTAGGCCAGTGATGCCCACAATACGGCCCGCGGGCCAAATCCGGCCCGCGACGTGGTTTCATCCGGCCCGCCGAAACGTAAGCACAAAGTGTAGAAAATATACCCCCTCCCGACTTTTTTTAAAAGGTTAAAAAATGTTATCTTACCTAACTTAGGGCCCTGACTTTTTCTCTGATGGCTTGGTACCATGACATTTAATATTTGTACGTTTACGAAACGGGAAAAGGGAGAGCCTAAAAAACTACAAGTGGATTCTGAATGCTTCATCTACCAGGACAAGTGAACGGATCTTGATTTGTTTGTGTAACATAATAAGACAAGGTATTTGTTTTATAAAGAAAATTTAGCTGTTTAAAAAAACAACAATAACATAAAAATGGCATTATAAACCAAATATGGCGGCACTCTTGGTTTGAGCAGCGAATAATATTATTGTTAAACTACGCTTAGACTTAGAGATTGGAGAATTGATGGGAATATTGACCTACAAGAGAAAAGACAATGAGTCGTTGATAAAGCTATCTACAATGTTGTCACATTTTCATTAGAGAATTGAAGCCTCTTTCCGACGAGTCTAAAAAAAAGATAAACTTCCACTCTCCCATTAATTAATGTAAGTACTAGATCCACAAGTTTCTCATCAAATTGTTTCAGCTCAATCTCATTTCGTTTTTGAACATTTTCGGTCTTATGGCCCGCGACACGAGTGTCGAAACCTAAAATGGCCCGCAGGTAGAATTAGGTTGAGCATCACTGATCTTGGCAATACAACTGACAACAATCACCAACACCCTACTCAGACCAAGTCAGCTCTCCAACTGACTACACTGACCACAGGAAACCTTTTTGTCCCCCCTTGAAAACCCAGTGCTAAAAACAGTTCACGACTCATCGAATAAAATAAACAAACACGCACATAATCTCACATCGTACACACCCCTGCTCTTGACAGTGGCTGCAGATGTTTGCCAGAGAGCAGTGGTCACATCACTGTCCCTCCTAAATGTGTTTCCACCTTTAGATTTGGACCTTAGTGCAATAATAAATCCATAACAAACTTAAGAAATAGCACCTTCAGACGCACTGGCATGGATGAACTCAACTTGAACTTAGAAGTGGTTTGATTGGACCATTTCTGTCTCTGCTGCGGACGCCGTTCCCAATTTTTAAGCGATTTGTCTAGACGTTCAGAAATATGTTTCAAAGCCCATGTAACAATACAGGGCGTTCTTTGAATGTCGTAAACAAAAGATTATAATGAAACGTGTGCTCGTGAGATGTAATTGCGACATAATATAATAAGTGTGGCACTACGTTTTGGCGCCAAAAAGTTTTGGTTATTTCCTAATGAAAAAGTGTAAATGACTTTATTTCCTTGACATGCATTGAATTACAATATAACACAAAACGAATATTCTGATCAAATTGGGTGCAGGTTTAATTTGGCCTGCGCCCTCATTGACCACCATATGTCGCCCGCAAGCCACAATTATCAAATTAATGCAGCAGACGTATCCGGCGCTTGTCTCAGTGATGACGTGTTTCCGTTAAACAAATTAACTTAGTTATACCTGGACCTATATGGTATGGGGAGGGCAGAAGGCAACAATAGGCCATTTGTAAGGGCGAAACTAGAGGGAGGGGCTAACGTTAAAAGACCGAATCCACTGAATAATTTGTCACGTCTGCTCCAGAAAACAGCCAAATTTGTCAAATCGATTTAAATACGTCTTCAAGTCTGAATGACAAGTAATAAGATTTATTTGAACACAGAAAGTATCAACGCAAAAATAAAACGCCTGGCGCAAACTCTTTCTGTATCGTTTCAATGTCCAGGCCCTACCCTCATTACACAAGCCTTACGCTTTGTTGAAGGTTTTTATTTACAGTTATCCACCGCGCCACCCCCACCCCCTTCTTTTCCCCCTCCTTTCCATTCCTGTAATTTCCTTTCAAATGGCCATGCAACGCAATGCAAGCGCCGCTTCTGTCGCGTCTCAGCATACCAGTCTGAAAAGGATCAAAATAAGTGGACGCAATTAACGCTACTCTATTAGATTTTTTAAAAAAAGTAATGCCAATTAATAAATATTATTGCTATCCTCGGGGCGGGAAATGCTGTGTGGGCCGTCAGCACAAACAAGGGGTCCGCTCGTAGCGTCGATCCGGTCAATAGCATTGGGAACAATAATAAGACACAAAAAGACACCCCCCTCCTCTTTTTCTGCTCAATACTTCACTTCAGAAAAAAAAAAGGGGGGGGGGCTTATTAAGCTTTACAATTAGCTTCCCCCCCCCCCCCCCGCCTTTTTTTCTTCATCGTGTAAAAAAACAAACCAACTCTAGCAGGGTATTGAAGAGAAAGGGGAGGATAGGTGCAATAAAGAGGAGATTTGGACGCGGGGAATTCAACTGCAATATAAAGCCAAATGTTTGCTACGCTCTGTGAGTCTATTGAGTCTCAATGCAACCCGAAGGCTTTTCTCTCTCTCTCTCTCTCTCTCTCTCTCTCTCTCTCCCTCTCTCTCTTTTCTTAATTCTTATTGGGAGAAACTCAATAAAATGGGATATATTTTTTTTTCCTAACAAGAACTATCACTTAATTAGAGAACAACTATATGGGAATTTATGAAGCAAGGTTCGGAATGGACTATTGAATGAAGAAAATACATGATGGTGTAGACCAAACATTATTGATCAGCGACTGCCCTAAATATGCCCTCGTCCCATGCGAGGATAGTGATCAGCGGACTGCCCTAAATATGCCCTCGTCCCATGCGAGGAGTTTTGAACATACCTCTATTAGCGTCTTTGTTTGAATGGAGAGCACATGCACATCTCCTTAAGAACAGACAAGCTTTTCATTTCGGGGTGTCATTCAATATGGAAAACGCCAACCCTACTCGCATTTAAAAAAAAAGGCAGTGTCAGCTTTATTTAATAAAAATGTAATAATAAGGCGAATTGTAACCAAAAAAAAGTTCAAATACTTAATTTACTTTAATAGTCACTGGCATATAAATATAGATTTAAATTTATGTCGACCTCTTAAAAAAAGCGATATTTTGCTAGTCGATCTAAAAGGCAAATCTGAAAATTAATCGGCCTTTTACAGATGGTGACTATATACTGTAGATGGCTCGTAAAGTTATAAAGCTAATTTGACAGTGATTTTGTACTTAGTAAAGTATGAATAAAATCCAAAGACGAATTTATTTTCTAACACGAAATCTTAATTTTCACGAATTATCCTTATCTCTACCCAGACTGGGGACCGCGCAATCCGTTTCGCATAGGGCCCCGCAAGCTGTAGGACCAGCCCTGCATTTTGCTCAGCCATATTCTGTACATTTTGCTCAATCATGTCTTGATCATTAAAATACTTGCCCAAATAAAATGTTTGACCCAATGTGATTAATATATGTCAATAATGTCAATAATAAATGAGATGGTTGCCTGGTCGTGTGAAATGCATTCCGGACTATCATTACAATTGTCTTGGGTTCTCGCGCAATAATCTTTATTGAATTATCATACATCTATTGATAAGACATCCAGTTAAGGGGCCCTTACCGGATGAATAATCATCCATCACTTAATTTTTTAAAAGTACCACCTAGGTGGTCCCCTAAGTGCTGTCATTCTGTTTGTTATCTCGGCCTACACAGATTTCTGTCTAGCCTTATGTACAGTGAACAAACCCTGTGGTTTTAAGTTCTACAAAATGTTTGTCAACCAATTGTTATCAATAAACTTTTTACATACAAAAAAAAAAAAAAAAAAGAAAAAAAAAATGGAGACCAGTATACTCAATAGGTTTGGGGAATAAAGATCTGGTGAAAAGTAAATTGTTTAGTATCAAACCGATCGGGGGGGGGGGGTTCATATTTCATTTTTGCTGTTGTTGTCATTTTCTTTTTTTCCGTCTGTCTGTCTGGGTGGAATCTGTTACCCGTTAGTTCTCCCACTTCTCATTCTCGGATCAAGTTGAAAAATCTGTGCCCACTTATTTAGTGTCGATGTCATCACATGAATCAATTGAAACAAATAAACAAATAGTTCATCAATTAATCTTAAGTCATTAATTTTCTTTCATATAGAAAAAGGGGAGATTAATTTGACTTAAGAATCGGGTCATTCGCAAAAGTTGTTTAGCCTTCTCCCAGCTAGATACCCCATCCCTCCGCCCACTGGTCCACATAAGTGATCGGACCGTAGCGCACTGAGTATAGACCTAAACTATTAGCATGGAAGTTACACTAAAGAAGAACAATAAAAATATTTTGTATTGGACAAATGTATTATTGTTAGTCTAGATTCACTCTAGATCTATTAAAAGTTAATTACATGACTGATTCAAAAAAATTGATGAAATGTCACTCAATATAAACTAGTCGTATAAAAAAAATATTTTTTATATTTTACTTTTAGTTTCTATATAAAAGGTCAAATTTGATGTCATAAATTGACATATTATTTTTAGGGGATAAACTGAGATTATTCTTTAGTGTGATAAACGTAGATTAATTTAAATTGACAAACAGGGATACATTGAAAATTGATCGTTTTATAAAATGACACGTCAATTCCCCGCCAGTTAATTTTATGAAATTGGTCACAGCGCCAACTTATGCAGTGTCTTAGGTTACTCTCAGTATTTTATCTAATTTTTAAAATTTTAAATCACTCTTGCAAAAGTATTTTGAAAGATGCCAAGCAGGTGGGCAAGACGTGGAGACAGTTGGAGAGACTTGCCCAGAATCGAGACGACCTGAGGAATCTGCTTGGTAGGTGCCCCAGAAAGGACTACACTCAGATGAGATAAAATGTATTTTAAAGTTTCTTCATATCTATACTAACCCCTCCCTCTAAGCAGCTCATATCTCTCACTAGTTCATATCTATACTATCCCCTCCCTCTAAACAGCTTATATCTCTCACTAGTTCATATCTATACTATCCCCTCCCTCTGAGCAGTTCATATCTCTCACTAGTTCAAGAAAAAGTTCACTCCAACTTCCCCCTTTTTCGAAACGAAAAAAAATATCCAGACTATGGCCATGCACCTTATCATTGATTGTTGGAAGGTTAGCAATAATTTGATATCCTGAATTGTTCCATTGCGCTAGTTACAACCAAGGTCTCACAGTGTTACTGTTCTATCCACAGGGACTCGCTCTTAGTACTTTAGTCTCCATTCGTTCTCTTGACAATGGAATAAAACCATTTCACACCAAACGAGTCACTGTAGATCTCAAATGTGGGAAATAAATAGTGGCATTAAATTTTCATGATGCTATTTGGTGTCCAGTTCTCTCTCTCTCTCTCTCTCTCTCTCTCTCTCTCTCCCTCTCTCTCTCTCTCTCCCTCTCTCTCTCTCTATCTCTCTCATATATATTATTATTATTATGCATTATTATATGTGCTAGATTGTAACTACACTTCTGCAGAGTTATTTTTTTTAATGTTATCGGTTATGTTTACAAAGCTTTTCTAAGCTCACTTCGTCTGTATGTCTGTCTGTCTGTCCGTCTTGGTGTATTCTTTTAAATTTTTTAATCTAAATTTCCATCAAGTTGAATGAAAATGTTGCACAATTATTCATGAATAAAATACAAAATTAACCAATTAATTAATACGTTAGTCGTAATTAAATAATTTTGTTTGATAATTGATATAGCAAAGGTACTAAGGTTAGGTGGGATAAGCCTTGTGTAGAAAAGTGGGTCGTTCGTTATATGTGCATAGGGCAACAGACATCCTCAGTCCGGCCCTTTGGAATAAGCGTGAAACACTCTGCCATCTTTGACAACGTCAGTGGAGATTTCTCTGTCACCGACAAAAGGGGGGGGGGGGCGGGGGGTCTACGGGTCGCTGATTTACTTCTTTTTCACAATTCTCTTTTTTTTAAAATTTCCCACATCTTATGCCACGTGACTCCAAGGAGAAGGTGCTACAGTTGACGCCAAGACGCCTGAAGGCAACAGGAGCCCGAGACCTAACGTAAGTTGTGTCAGCCCTATTTGGCAGATTTAGTGCCGGACGTCTTGAAACTGACACACTCCTGGTTTTAGTTCGTTTTCCTTTTCTTTTACTTTTTGTTCTCGTCTGTCCGTCTGTCTGTCTGTCTTATATTTATATTTTTAGATCAGGTTTATCTTTGACGCATTGGAAGCTCCAAGGTGAAAAATGAGAGTGAATAGAGAGACACTGTGGAAAAGGAAATATGTCCAACACAGAGGCGTGGTGAGCAAAACGTGCGAGGGCAAGGTACTTTATTGGTGCCCCCCCCCTTATTTTCCATGAACATCAGATAGAAATATAGGCTGCGTGAGGCGACCCCCCCTGAGAGCGTCGTGCTCCCCTTGGCCCCCCTCACTTCGCCTCTGGTCCAACATGCTGGTTGATAAACCAAAACAAAAATGTATTTCCAAATTGTATAACTAGATCCAAATAAATAGCTACAGAACTAATGTCATTGAAGGCCATATAGCTCCGATGTCACAGTAGAGGATACAGAATCAATATCAACACAGAACAAATGTCACTGAAGTTAATAAAAGACCCAATGTCACTGTTGACAATACGAGGCCAATGTCACAGCAGTGGAAACAGTTTTATTTGATTGAGCTTGTTGTCAGTCGGTGTTCTCTTTTTGTGGCACGGCAGGGAGAGTGAGGGAGAGAAAGTAAGGGAGGAAATGCGGGAGAGAGAGAGAGAGGGGGGATAAGAAAGGAAAAGAGGATGAGAGAGTGAATGAGAAAGTTAGAGAGAGAGAAGGATAAAGCGAGAGAGAGAGAGAGAAAGAGAGCATGAAGAAAAAAAAAGAAATTAGGAAAGAGCAAGGAAGAGAGAGAGAGAGAGTATATTGACAACATATGCCATTAACATTCTGGGGTGTTACATACATTCACCTCCCCCTTATTTCCCCCCTAAGATCTAAACTTTCACTTTTCTTTATTTAAATAAACATTTTTATTTTACATATTTATTATTAGTATTTCTAATAAACAATTTAAATTTCGCATATAGTTAGTTCTCAGTACTGGCCGGGGACTTGATTTATAGGATAACTTTAATATATGCCTACTCCGTCACTTCTGCTCGACACAGCAACCATTCGCGTATCATAGTAACCGCTTCCGGTCTTGATATTTATCTTTCCGAACCAAATAGTGATACACGGATCCCATTGATTCTACACCATAATCCCAGTTGTATCCCCTATTAGCTCTGGAATTACTACTTACTCCCCCCCCCCCCACCCTTTTTAATGTTTACCTTAAATGTATAAAATTCTTTTTTTTTTCAAAACATTTGGGCCATATAATTTATAGCCCATGTGGCAACGACTGTGAACGACAGCAATAAAAGCTTGGACGGCCATACGTAATTCTAGCCGATTTAAATGATTAGAAGAGTATCAACTAAGGGAAGGAAACATATTCTCTCATACAAGGGAGAGTATAGTAATGATACGCTGGATTTGTTAAAGTGTGAAACGGATTTTTAGATTTAAAAATAAAAAAGGTGGGGTAAGCTGGAACTCGATCATTTTTAGCTTGTCCAAAACAGACAATAGACGAATGTGTTTCAAATTTTAACGTAAGAAATTATTGATTTTGAAGCAAAACCTTTTCTTTGACATTGGAGTCAAACGATAGGACATAATGACAATGTACATATGTATTACAACAACATATAGAGTAAAGTGCGAAGTTCGAGCGCATTAAGCCCGCTGGCAGCAATTTTCAAGTTTGGATTTTTATAGCACCGTAACGGTCTGACCTATGAAAAAACTGATAGTATCTCTGAATTCCTCGTCCTTTTTTCTATGAAAATAGATTGGATTTAATGTATCACTAGGCTTAGTTAAAATTAAATACGAAGTCAAAGAGGTGTAGGGTAAGTATCGCCAAGCGTACTTTTCCTCGAGCGGATTTTTCCCCAGTTAGTAACCTCGATCGGGTTGGTGGAAGGTTCGAACAGATCAAAGGAAATATATCTAAAAACATGTTTTAATATTTAATTTTCAATATAAATTCATTTTCTTTTTACTCCAGCGCAAGAACACCATCCATTGCACCATTTCCCACCCTCCACAACTTCAAATAGTCTCTTTAAGCTGATGAGCAATCAGACTTAAAAATAGCCTTAAGCCCATTGCCCATTTCCTTCACTACCGGGTAGTAAAAAAGATTAACTCCACACCTCCTGAGTTTGACCTCACCATGAACTTAGCCTTTACAAGGAAAAGAAAATAGTATGTGTCGGAAGTAAAGAAAAAAGGTGCATACGCAGTAGCAATATAGTAGTAATTTGGTCAACATTCAAATACAAAAGTTTTAGCAATAAAAAGTGAACTGTTCGAACCTCTTGACAAATCGGGGCTACTCGAACTTCGCACTTTCCTATAGGTACTTTAAAAAAAAAAAAAGCAAGGTCAATACGAAGTCCAATTATATCAAAAACGTTTGGTTCACTCATGAATCTGTGCGATTAGTTACTATTTTTACCAATAGTTTTTGTTTGACGCAATTTCATGTTTTTAACTTTCTCGATACGCTAGGTCCTATCAATTATCTGGACTAGTTAGGGGGGGGGGGGAGAAAGGAATATCTGAGTAACTTTTACCGTAATTTCTTTTTAAATTATTATTTTTTAAAAGGGGAGGAGAACGACCTGAATTCGAACTCATGACTCACACCTATTCAAGCCGACACACTAACCACTCTGCTAGTAAGGTGCTTATGAATGTAGAAGATAGAATATTTATCTTTTGTTTATTTCAAACTTACTTTAAAGCGGCGATCTATATAGGGGACTAATTCAGTTTATAAAACCACTTTAGTCAAGTACAATTTCTTTCCCTTGTTTGAGATACCAAACAAAGTAATTATTTACTAAATTTTAATTAACTAATTGGCTAATTGTTTTAAAATTGATTCTTGTCTGGTAAAAGAAATAATTGTGTACAATTTCAGCTTGATACGAGATTGGGTGTTGGGGAAATAGCGTGTACAAACTTTTGACCAGACAGACAGACAAAGTGAGTTGATATAAGCTTTGTGAAAATAGATAATATTGAATATAAATATTTACATATTGTTATTTCATTTAATGGATTGGAAACTTATTTGACATAAATCTTCAATATATTGTGTAGAGCCAGTACTAAATATCATCAACGCTCATCATATAAGTCTAGGAATTGTAAGTTTTGTTTCAACTATATAACTACTTAAATATCCCATATCTGTCTTCTTTGAATGATCTAAGCGGGAATATCCCATCACTAGGCTACACTCTTATTTTCACCCTCAGTCCACTAAATAGTTCTCGTCTATGTTTATGCATTAGAAACCGAGGAAAAAGACTATCGATTCAAAAAGAGGCGACATTTTGAAAAACCAAAGAACATCTGTACAAAAAGTAGTTACAACACAACATTCAATCACAACCAGCAAATACTGAGTATAAGCACAGACGTGAGAATTGGTTGATACCTTTTTTCTAACCTAGCTGTTATTGAGTATCAGGCGAATCGAATTGTGGTCTAGCAATTACAAAGCAGAGGAAAGGGGAATGTGGGGTTGGCAAATGATATACGGCAGACATATCCCTTCCCCCGCTCATCACTCTCTCTCTCTCTCACACACACACACACACGAAGGAAGCGAGGGGCGTGAACGATCGGTCTTTGATTGACAGGATTGCAAGCAAGCCAAAGGCATTGTTTTTATTTTTTGTTTTTTAGATGTTTGAGTTTTTATGCAACAAGATCTACACCGTTTGTAAACAATTGTAAGACGCACAGGATTTCAAGACTAGAGATCTTAATTCAGGAGGCCGACATGTGATTGTAGTGTAGGTTGTAGATTAAAATTGAACCCTATTTTAAAAAGCATGTAATGGAGGCGTGACAGCACTGTACCTAGGGCGTTAACTGGGCGGGGTTTATGGCGAGATTCTATTGATTATCAAATAAACATGTTGTTGCATACATATACTATAGTTCCAGGATGATGTGTTGTGGCTATCATTACATAGTTTTATATGATTTAGATAATGTAATACTATATTAGTTTAATACTGTAGTGTTGTTGTAATGCAATAGACCTACTGACTACTGTACTAATAAAATATCCCATTCAGTAGCCTACCAGTGTTATACTACACTCTGGTATTTGATATTTAATAATTTGGGTTTTTGACACATCGGCACAATATAGGCCATTTCTAGTTATAATGTACTTTTGAAATACAATTCTAGTGCAATATGTACAGTTTCTAATTAAGCGCTATATTAGTGTAATATTGTACTAATAATTATTAGTATAGAAGGCCTATTAGTCTTGAATTAGTCAGACTCCTGCACAAATGTTAACTGTACTAATGAAATAGGTTTACGTATATAAATAAGTATATACTTAATTTGTCAATATGACTGTTATAAAAACAAATAGTTGGATATAGCGTCATAAAAAACAGTACATATATATTTTGGTAGGAGGTGGCTGAGCGGTAAAGCGCTTGGCCTATGGACCAGGGATCCCGGCTTCGAATCCTGCTGAAGACTGGGATATTTAAATTCGGGATGAGTCCCCCCAGCTCTAATGGGTTCCTGACATTAGTTGGGGAAAAGTAAAGGCGGTTGGTCGATGTGCTGGCCACATGACACCCTCTTTAACCGTAGGACACAGAAACAGGTGATCTTTACATCATCTGCCCCATAGATCACAAGGTCTGAAAGTAAAGTAAAAAAAAGTTCACGTTCTTGCTCGTTTTACTGAAGGTGTAGCACATTAGTAGCACATTAGTAGCACTATTCCACATTGCAAGATTTAAATAGGCGCAAAATACTTTTAAGCTCTCCGAAAGCATACTTTTATGGTTTTTTTTTAATAATGAATTATGCATATTTTATGCATATTAACTATTTTTAAAACAAGTCGAAAAAAGCACTTCGTGATAGGTACGGGCTTAGCTCGTGTACATCCACTATTACTCTAAGCACGATTACATGATCATCTTCATTTGGGTTATATATTTATAGATTCATTGTGTTGTACTTTCATAGCTTCAGTGTTTTCCTTACAAAGTCTCAAGGTCGTATATCATTGAAGAATGCTTTTTTCTATTGGAGATTTTGACGATAATCTGAGAAATGTCAAGGACACTAAAGTGACCCTCACTCTGTCTGTTGCCAACTAATTAACCTAAAACAATTGAGCTAAAATTGTTGTAAATGTAATTTGGTTATTGATTGCACGAGTCGATAATTTTACAATGCACAATTCTATAAAGGTGTGGCCCATTTGTTTTCCCACTACGTTATACGCCACTGTCATGGAGAGTAAGTCTTATGCTGCCTTGATTCTACAAGAATGTTGTTCTTTAAAAGGATAAAACGAACACGATTGGATTCTACAGTGCAAGCACACAGGGGCGTAGCTAAGGTGGGGGAGGGGTAGAGAGAATTTGAAAATCCCCCCGTTCCCCACTTTAAGGGACCCCAAGTGAGTGTTTTTTACATTAAATATTAAATATTACTCAAAATGCAGGGCCTCCCAAATGATGGAAAATTCCGAGCTACGCCCCTGCAAACACGCGCATTTACCTTTAACAAACCACAAAGAGGATATATTATCAGTTCATTCCTTAAAATTGTACACTAGTTTGTTTTGAAATGCAGATTTCATAGACCCAGTGAATTCCATTTAAAGGTAGAGTATCTATGTAACTTCATGTGTGTGTACTACTACCCTGCAGTGGAAATAACAAACGCTTACTTTTGGATTTTTAAATATTTTTTTGTGTGTGTGCCCTTGTAGGTCAGTCCTAATTTCACTCCGACACACCCACAAACAAACAAACACAAACACACATTGAAACACATTTTATATTTTAATAGGGACCAAAAATTGACCAATAGCAATCATTGTTGGAGATTTGTAGACATAGAGGTATATCCATAACAAGGAAAATTATATAGGATACTTTTAAAAAAAAAAGCTAATATTAAGTGTAATTTTATCAATTAGTTTGGATCTGTCATGTAATTGTGCATTGTACTGGCCTAGACATAATAAATCTGTGCAATTAGAAATATTTGACCAATTGTTTTTGTTAAACTTTAAGCTTTCTCAATGCACTATGATCTTGTCACTTGTCTCAATGCATTATGATCCTATCACTTGTCTCAATCCACTATGATCTTGTCACTTGTCTCAATGCATTATGATCCTATCACTTGTCTCAATCCACTATGATCTTGTCACTTGTCTCAATGCATTATGATCCAATCACTTGTCTCAATGCACTATGATCCTATCACTTGTCTCAATGCATTATGATCCTATCACTTCTCTCAATGCACTATGATCCTATCACTTGTCTCAATGCACTATGATCCTATCACTTGTCTCAATGCACTATGATCCTATCACTTGTCTCAATGCGCTATGATCCTATCACTTGTCTCAATGCGCTATGATCCTATCACTTGTCTCAATGCACTATGATCCTATCACTTGTCTCAATGCACTACGATCCTATCACTTGTCTCAATGCGCTATAATCCTATCACTTTCTTAATGCGCTATGATCCTATCACTTGTCTCAATGCATTATGATCCTATCACTTGTCTCAATGCGCAATGATCCTATCACTTTTCTCAATGCACTATGATCCTATCACTTGTCTCAATGCGCTATGATCCTATCACTTGTCTCAATGCATTATGGTCCTATCACTTGTCTTATTGCGCAATGATCCTATCACTTGTCTCAATGCACTACGATCCTATCACTTGTCTCAATGCACTATGATCCTATCATTTGTCTCATTGCACAATGATCCTATCACTTGTCTCAATGCACTACGATCCTATCACTTGTCTCAATGCACTATGATTCTATCACTTGTCTCAATGCACTATGATCCTATCACTTGTCTCAATGCACTATGATCCTATCACTTGCCTCAATGCACTATGACGTCTATATTATATAAGATAAGATACATGAGGAGTAGCGCATTAATAACCATTATAGGGACTAAAACCAACAAATTTAACCATATCTGTTCGTATTAAACAAATTAATGAATTACTAGCGATTGACTATTTCTCTCCTTATTGACGATAACATCGTTGATTTGAACTCGTTAAATCAAATTAAAAATTAGTTTTATAAACTTTAATTTGTGTTCTATAAAAAGAGCCTGCATTCCCCTTTAGTTCTAGACCAAATAAAACATTTTCTGATGACAAACAACAAAGTTATTCAAACTTAATCCTAACAGGGGAGTGAAATGGTATTGAGCAAAATGAAGAATTCTGTTGAAACGTGGACAAATAGTTACGAAGAGAAAGAGTATTTGGTTACTTTTTAACGGCCTCCGAAAGAGGAATTGACGCTTTTAGTTTTGTGTGGAATGTCTGTCCGTCGATACGTTCGTCGGTCCGTCCGTCCCGTTTAGATCTCGTAAACTAGAAAAGATAGTGAAAATCTGACATCATAATATTTTAGACTTGAGACCATTCAAAGTTCAGATGAAACGGCTACGTTTTTCTTTTCTGAAAGCGAAAAATCTCATTTTTTAAATCACTTATGCAAGCCGGTTTTTTTTCTCCATAAAAATACACCACCTTTACAACAATTCAATAGTAACAAACACGTGAAGCTCTTTAGTAGGGGAGATAGCAATCTACCATACTTTGGATAGATATAAACAAATGATTGTAGTTTTTTTTTATATTTGAATTGCTAAGTTTAATAAGTTCTGTCATACTAATTAAACATTTACAAAAAAAAAATATATACTTTTTGTTAAAGAGAAAAAAATCTATTTAGTATGCATATAAGTTGGTCCAATTTAATTCAACAATTAATAAGTAGTTTTTCATATTGTCGAGTGAACTGCAAGAGTCACATATATGCAATACCAAAGTAAAAGAAATTGTTTGTTTTTTTAAGGAAATTGTGTTTTTTCTTGAGGATTTGAATAAGAGACTGACCCTTTACAAAACAATTAGATCAATTAGATATTCATTATAAGACATCAGTTATGCCAAGTTCACACCTGA
This sequence comes from Biomphalaria sudanica, assembly GCA_036873155.1. NCBI lineage: Eukaryota > Metazoa > Mollusca > Gastropoda > Planorbidae > Biomphalaria > Biomphalaria sudanica. The sequence continues at coordinate 114,581 of JAZGLO010006206.1, forward strand.
CTTTAAACTCACTTTTCACCTATCCCTTGGTCTGCTGGACCGCTCCAGTGGCGTAACTAAGGGGGGTGGGGATGGGGGGGGGGGGAGAATTTTAAAATCCCCCCGGGGGGGGGGGCCCAAATGGGTGTCCGAAATTTATTGTAAATACATAAATTAATATATTTGATTAACAAATAGTGTCAACGGGTGTCTTTTTTTTAAAAACATTTATGGATTAAATTTATCACAAAGACTAAACCTAGATCTAGTTCTATCAGTACGTTGACTTTGTTTTACATCTTAAACTTTGTTTCCACGAATAAAACTGCACGATAAACAGCGAACTCCAGGTATCTTGTTACCTTTACTAATAATAGATCTAATTTTCGAGTATTTTATGGCTACACTAATTAACCTGGAATCAAAATTTACAGAATCGAGTATCACAGATCCAAAAGTTATTCTTAATAATGCTAGAATAGTCCATTATTCGGGTTTGGCACTTGAGTTATTACCCATCTATTCATCTTTCCTCGATCCAATGGAAACTCTATTTTTATTTCCATCTAATCCTTTTGCTTTCGCACAAAACATAAACAACAAACAATAACGTAATATCATATAATATTAGCACATCATTCCTTTTGAAGTTATTATCACACCCTTCCTTTTAAAGTTCTTAAAAGTGATATCTACTAGCAGGGCCGCCCTAGCATTTGCGGGGCCCTATGCGAAACCGATCGCGCGGGGCCTAGTCTGGGTAGGGATGAGCATAATGTCAATTTTTTTTTTTTTTTTTGAATTAGAAAATTAGAAAACAGGCCTACTTTCATCTTTGCAATAAATTTTTATCAAATGAAAGCTCGCAATGCCACTTTTTATTTATAGGTACCCCAAAATTTGAATTTCGTCTATTCTTCAGGAGATTTGAATAAATTCAAAAAAAAGTTCAGGACTTTATCGTATATTTTACCTTTCATGAGATTTCCTGGAGGCTCTGGAAAATCAGGAGGTCACGAAAAACCCTGTTCTTTTATATACATTATAATGGTTTAATTTAATAATGTACACTTAGAATTAGCGCGGGTCCTATGAAAGCGCTGGGCCCACTGCCACCGCATAGGCTGCAGTGGCCTAAGGCCGGCCCTGTCTACTAGGAACTTTAACATATCGTCCACTTCTGGTTGTCTTGACTGGCACAACAAGTTCTCTAGACGTTGGTCTATAACTGTCTGTTTCGTTGGTTCCAACAGTTTGCAGTTCATTGTCTCCATCGGTATCATAGTACCCAGAGATGTCTTCATCAAAACTCTTATTCAAAAAGCGTTGATTTCTTCTGTATGTTTTTCCATTTGTCTTTATGATGTAAGATCTGGGTGCTGAATTTTTTTTATGACAACTGCTTTCTGCCATGTTTGACCTAGACGAACTCTCCGACAGAATAATCTTTAGGTAGTCTTGCTTTTGCATTGTATTTCACTTTGCTTTTCATCTGTCGTTCGTTGAGTAATGTCTCTGCATTTTCAGCTACCGATGGTTTCAATAGTTTGAGATCAGTTGGAATGATTCCCTGAGTCTTCTACTCGTCAGCAGTTGTGATGGTGAAAACGGCAGTCCACTTATTGGAGTATTTCAATACTCGAGCATAACGAGATATGGATCTTTCCCACTTTTGTATTCTCTGAATCCTTTTTCTTTCGCACAAAACATAAACAACCAACAATAACGTAATATCATATAATATTAGCACAGAATCTTCTTCATGCAGTGGAAAATTAAGAATTTTTTGCCTATCTGGAATTCTGGTCAAAGCTCTTGCGCCCAATTAATATAGTTCAGAAGAAACTACAAAAGTCTGGACTGCATATATGGGAAGCTGCTAAAAAAATGAGTACCCTTTCATGCTTTCTGCAAAATGATGAGAAACTGACAAAAACCCAATCCATCGAAAAAGCAAAAAAAGGTAGTGAATACTATGGATTCCCTGTAATCAAAACAACCAGAAGAAAGAAAAGACTTGATGGGAAGTTGAGTTCTAATGTAGGACTGTCAATAGAACTGCAATTCAAACGTGTTGCGACTGATGTGCTGGACAGATTTCATATGGAGATGAAGAGTAGATTTCAAAGGTTGGAAAGAAAATGGATACCTTTGAGTTTCTTCTTGAACCAAGACACCTGTTGGATGATGACACGCTTATGACAAACTGTGATACTTTTCCTGTTTGTATGCTGAAATAAATGGCAAATCGCTTTTTCAATGTTGTCATTGATGCACGAGCACTTTTCATCAACAAACCAGTAATACAATCACCAATAGACATATTAAGGAAACAGGTTTCATATGGGAATTACGTGTACTCAAACTTTGCAACCTCCTCCGAATACCGCTAACTCAGGCCACTTCCATTACGTCATGTGAGAGATCATTCTCAAAGCTCAAGTTCATCAAAAACTATCTCAGGAGCACAATAACACAAGAAAGGCTTATCATGGCTTTAATGTCAGTGAAGTCACAAATGCTAGAAAGTATCGATGTAGTTGATGTTATAGATGTCTTTGCTGCACAGAATGCACGACGTGAAGCGATATCAATTAAGATTTGTCACTTGTGCATTATTTAACTAATAAATAAAGGTATTATTCATTAAAAGAGTCTTGATTACTTTTTGTTAAGTTTACTGATATACTGAACCAATTGGATTTGGGGCGTATATATTTTTGCGTACTATGTCGAATGTCAAAATGTAAGGGGCCCCCAAAGAGGTCAATCCCCCCGGGCCCCCTAATCCCTAGTTACGCCCCTGCTGGGGCACCACACAAGATCTGTCAACCTTCTTTCTCCATTCTTCTCTGTCATCTGTCTTTGATAGAATTTCATTCTGATGTTCTTTCTAAAAATATTGAATCCTGCAATTTTGCCTGCCTGGGTGGACCACTTCAGGGGCCGATTTTGAGTTTGTGTTTTCACACAAACTGTCTTTGTAACCTTGTTTTATATTGATTCATGTCTTGCCTACTTCAATACATTTCTGCTTGATCCTAGAATGGGTGTGGGAGATATGAGGTGTACACACTTTTTACCAGACAAACAGACAGACAGAAAAAAAAGCGAGTTGATATAAGCATTCTAAAGAGACGATTATTGAGTATACATTTATCGTAGAAATACAATAAAAGCGGTTAAAATACAATCTATTAAAATTCTACTAGCGAGTCCCAGCAGCGGTCTGACATTGGTAAATAAAACTCAAAACATTTTTGTTCGATGTAAAGGAGGTGTCATGTGGCCAGCACAATGGTAAACCGCCTTACGTCCCCAACCCAAAGTATGCCAGGTACCCATTGGAGTCGGGTGGACACAGGGACGTCCTAAAATCCCGAACTTCAATATCCCGAGATTCAAACTCGATACCTCCTTTTGGAGGCAAAACTCCTTATCAGGACCGGTCTAAGGGCTCTGCAGCCTATGCGACGGCAGTGGGCCCCGCATTTTCATGGGCCCCGCGCTAACTCTAGTTGTAAATTATTAAATTAAACCATTTTAATTTAACAAGGTTTCCGCGGTCTCCTGGAACTCTCATGAAATTGCAAAATATACGAAACAAGTCATGAAAATCTCCTGAAATTGCAAAATATACGAAACAAGTCATGAAAATCTCCTGAAATTGCAAAATATACGAAAAAAGTCATGAAAATCTCCTGAAATTGCAAAATATACGAAACAAGTCATGAAAATCTCCTGAAATTGCAAAATATACGAAACAAGTCATGAAAATCTCCTGAAATTATTAAAATATCCTGAAAACTCATAAAAAATTTCTGAAAAATAGACAAATTTGTCATTTTTGGGTGTCATTCAACATGGAAAACGTCAATCCTACTCGCGATAAAAAAAAAAAAAACAGCATTGTCAGCTTTCATTTACTAAAAATAATAAGGCTAATTTTAACCAAAACAGGAAGTTCCAATACTTCATTTATAGATTTAAATCTATCTCGGTCTCTTATAAAAAATCAAAAGCGATATTTTTATCTAAAAGACAGATCTGAATGTTTATCGGCTTTTTGTTGGAAAACTAGCTTCTATTGCAGGAAGCTCGTAAAGTTAATTTGACCGTGATTTTGTACTTAGTAAAGTATGAATAAAATGCAAAGACGAATTTATTTTCTAACAAAAATCTTAAAATTTTACTTATTATCCTTATCCCTATCCAGACTAGGCCCCGCGCAATCCATTTCGCTTAAACACCACTTCGAATGTATTGACTAGGAAATGTTCTTACTCTATCTCTACTTTTGTCATCACATTTTCACCCCCCCCCTTCCTTTTTCTTCATTTGTACTGTTGACCCAGCGTAGCTTTAAGTGCCGTAATGTTGTCAAATCTCCCAGACCTTTAGCCCAAATAGTGTCAGGTAAAAAAAAAATAAGACCGGGGTAGGGAAAAAGTGGATGGAAGAGGAACTGAAGAGGAGGGGGCAAGAAGGAGGATGTTGGGGTAGTTCTGGAGGCAGAGGGGATAGAAGGGATGCAGGAGGATGAATGGGATCTAGGAGAGATCAATTTGTACTTTACTTGTATGCACAGGCGCAATCGTTTAAACAGAGCCCCCCCAATGATGTAGCGCTTTTAGACCAGCTCTTCACACAGCCAAGAAAAACATCCCACACGATGTTCAGCGGACCTCCTTCAGATGATGGTTCTTTAGGGTAGGAAAGTGGGGATAATTACTTTCTATTGATGACCCTCCTGCTCTCAACTTTTCAATAAATAAACACACCTTTTTTGTGTGAACTTTTTCTTAGGTAGGGCGTTTGTTTTTTGGTTTGAATTCTGTGTACCAATAATAAAATGATTGTCAATTGAGAGACATGCCTGGAAGTGTCTATTGTACGAGTTCCTCAAGGGGAAGCGAGACTCTTCTCGTGTGTTGACTGAGTCGTGGGCCAAGGTAAGATTACAGAAAGGGACCTGCCCTGGAGCCTGTGTGTTTAAATCTGTGATCTCCTAAGCAAAACACCTGCTGCTGGCTGTGAATGGAGCTACAAGAATGGGAACTGCGTTGAATTGAAGGAAGTTGAGGAGCTACTCTGTGTCTTTACATTCCCAACATCTCACAGTTATATGTTAATCTGCAGTTACAGACCTAAAGCGAAGTTGTTGTTGTTTTTTTACAGTAATGTAAAGTATTAGACTTTTACTCTATGACTTAAAGCATTTAAAAACAAATGGGTAACTAACTAGTGATTATAAAGCAGATTTGATATGAAGGCCATCTGTGATGCATTGAGATATTGTTAAATTATTGTTAATTTTATATTAAATTTAGTTGGCAATAGAGAAATTCAATCTAGCATGGTGAAAATCTCCAAATTCATTTATCGTTCAAAATGATTACAGAATTAAAATTAAAATGAAAACAACAAAGTCGCAGAATAAATGCAAAGTTATTTCCTGAACAGTTCAGACAATGTACTCTGTTGGGATGGCCCAGCAATGGAAAGATGCTTTGAGTGACTGACGACCTTTCTAGCTATAACATTATAGTTCTATAAGACTTATATACTAAATAGATATACTATAATATCATAGTTTATATATTTAGTTTTTACACTGTATTTAAAATATCTTTTAATTGTGGGGGAAAACCGTGGAAGAACACTGTGTGGGAGAACATTGTGTGGGGGGACATCGTTTGGGAGAACATTTGTGGGAGAAGATTATGTGGGAGAACATTGTGTAAGAGAACACTGTGTGAGAGAACATTGTGTGGAAGAACATTATGCTTGAGAACATTGTGTTGGAGAACATTTGTGGGAGAAGATTATGTGGGAGAAGTGTGGGAGAAAATTGTGTGGGAGAACATTGTATGGGAGGACATTGTGTGAGAGAACATTGTGTGGGAGAACATTGTGTGGGAGAAGACTATGTGAGAGAACATTGTATGGGATGTGAAGTAAAATGGCCTTGCATTTTAAGAAGATTGCATTGTAAGAGAACATTGTCTGGGAGTAAATTGTGTGGAAGAACATTGTTAGGAGAACATTGTGTGGGAGAACATTGTGTAGGAGAACATTGTGTGGGAGAACATTGTGTAGGAGAACATTGTGTGTGAGAACATTGTGTAGGAGAACATTGTGTGGGAGAACATTGTGTAGGAGAACATTGTGTAGGAGAACATTGTGTAGGAGAACATTGTGTAGGAGAACATTGTGTGGGAGAACATTGTGTAGGAGAACATTGTGTGGGAGAACATTGTGTGGGAAAACATTGTGTAGGAGAACATTGTGAGGGAGAACATTGTGTAGGAGAACATTGTGTGGGAGAACATTGTGTAGGAGAACATTGTGTGGAAGAACATTGTGTAGGAGAACAATGTGTAGGAGAACATTGTGTGGAGAACATTGTGTGGGAGAACATTGTATGGGAGAACATTGTGTAGGAGAACATTGTGTGGGAGAACATTGTGTGGGAGAATACTATGTGAGAGAACAATGTGTGGGATGTGAAGTAAAATGGCCTTGCATTTTAAGAAGATTGCATTGTAAGAGAACATTGTCTGGGAGAAAATTGTGTGGGAGAACATTGTGTAGGAGAACATTGTGTAGGAGAACATTGTGTAGGAGAACATTGTAGAGAACATTGTGTGGGAGAACATTGTGTAGGAGAACATTGTGTAGGAGAACATTGTGTAGGAGGACATTGTGTAGGAGAACATTGTGTGGGAGAACATTGTGTGGGAAAACATTGTGTAGGAGAACATTGTGAGGGAGAACATTGTGTAGGAGAACATTGTGTGGGAGAACATTGTGTGGGAGAACATTGTGTAGGAGAATATTGTGTGGGAGAAAGGAGACATTGTGTGGAGAACATTGTGTGGGAGAACATTGTGTAGGAGAAATTGTGTGGAGAAATTGCGTGGGAGAACATTGTGTAGGAGAACATTGTGTAGGAGAATATTGTGTGGGAGAAAATTGCGTAGGAGAACATTGTGTGGGAGAACATTGTGTGGGAGAACATTGTGTAGGAGAACATTGTGTGGGAGAACATTGTGTGGGAGAATACTATGTGAGAGACACAATGTGTGGGAGAAGACTATGTGAGAGAACATTGTGTGGGATGTAAAGTAAAATGGCCTTGCATTTTAAGAAGATTGCATATTAAGAGAACATTGTCTGGGAGAAAATTGTGTGGGAGAACATTGTTAGGAGAACATTGTGTGTGAGAAAATTGTGTGGGAGAACATTGTCAGGAGAACATTGTGTGGGAGAACATTGTGTAGGAGAACATTGTGTAGGAGAACATTGTGTAGGAGAACATTGTGTGGGAGAACATTGTGTAGGAGAACATTGTGTGGGAGAACATTGTGTGGGAGAACATTGTGTAGGAGAATATTGTGTAGGAGAACATTGTGTAGGAGAACATTGTGTTGGCGAACATTGTGTAGGAGAACATTGTGTGGGAGAACATTGTGTAGGAGAACATTGTAAGGGAGAACATTGTGTGGGAGAACATTGTGTAGGAGAACATTGTGTGGGAGAACCTTGTGTGGGAGAAGACTATGTGAGAGAAGATTGTGTGGGATGTGAAGTAAAATGGCCTTGCATTTTAAGAAGATTGCATTGTAAGAGAACATTGTGTGGGAGAAAATTGTGTGGGAGAACATTGTGTAGGAGAATATTGTGTAGGAGAACATTGTGTAGGAGAACATTGTGTTGGCGAACATTGTGTAGGAGAACATTGTGTGGGAGAACATTGTGTAGGAGAACATTGTAAGGGAGAACATTGTGTTGGAGAACATTGTGTAGGAGAACATTGTGTGGGAGAAAGAAGACTATGTGAGAGAACATTGTGTGGGATGTGAAGTAAAATGGCCTTGCATTTTAAAAAGATTGCGTTGTAAGAGAACATTGTTATGGAGAAAATTGTGTGGCAGAACATTTTTAGTAGAACATTGCGTGGGAGAACATTGTGTAGGAGAACATTGTGTGGGAGAACATTGTGTAGGAGAACATTGTATGGGAGAACATTGTGTAGGAGAACATTGTGTAGGAGAACATTGTGTGGGAGAACATTGTGTGGGAGAAAATTGTGTGGGAGAACATTGTGTAGGAGAACATTGTGTAGGAGAACATTGTGTGGGAGAACATTGTGTAGGAGAACATTGTGTGGGAGAACATTGTGTAGGAGAACATTGTGTAGGAGAACATTGTGTGGGAGAACATTGTGTAGGAGAACATTGTGTGGGAGAACATTGTGTAGGAGAACATTGTGTGGGAGAAAATTCTGTGAGAGAAAATTGTTTGAGAGAACATTGTGTCGGAGAATATTGTGTGGGAGAAAATTGAGAAAATTGTGTAGGAGAACATTGTGTAGGAGAACATTGTGTGGTAGAAAATTGTGTGAGACAACATTGTGTAGGAGAACATTGTGTGGGAGAACATTGTGTAGGAGAACATTGTCTAGGAGAAAATTGTTTGGGAGAACATTGTATAGGAGAACATTGTCTGGTAGAACATTGTGTGGGAGAAAATTGTGTGGGATGTGAGGTACAACTGTCTTGCATTTATAAGAAGACGACTACACTGTGTGGTCAAGTGGGGATGAGATATTTATCATTTCTAGTTGATCGCCATTTAGAATTTCTCATCTACTTAAAATAGTAAAAGGAAAAACCAATTTCCGGTTTATTGACTTCTTCTTACTAGATAAAGACTACTTCCGTTGTCAGTTTTGTTTCAGCAACTTCAAGGAGTTTTTAGTTTTAAATTAGAACAGTTGAATAGTGTCAGAAGGTCACCTGATTCAAAAACCCATCGTTGGTACGTAGAAAGAGAATTTCAAATGTTCTACTGTACATCTTCATGGAGGCGCGGGGACAGGCACGGGGGATCGTAACTGAGGACTAGAGTCTAATAACGTCAGCACATATTTCTCTGTTTGTATTAGCGATGGGAAGACAGCACAAGGGAAAGGACGGCCCTGCCAAGGTAAAAGAAAGAGAGGAATGGAGAAGTACGGTCAACAGATCTTGTGTGGTGCCCCAACTGTCTAACAGAATAAGGGATAGGTGAAGGTGAAAGATAAATACTTTTTATTAAAGCATAAACAAGACTGAACGTGTCGTAGGCGTTGTGAAGTGGCGTTCGATGGTCCGAAAGCACCCGGTTAGAAACCTGCCTGGCTCCCACCCCGTCGCCCTGTGTGAGGTTTGGGTTAAGATGCAATAATATTTCTCTCTCTCTCTCTCTCTCTCTCTCGTTTCTGATCTTGTAAGACAGTTTAGCTTATCTCAAAAGCTAGTTCTATAAATTATTGAAAATAAGGATCAAGGATATTAACTATGATAGAGGACTGAAGGGAGATGCATATTGTATGGTGTGTTTTTTTATTATTATTATTTTTCATCTGGCATTGTTTCTAGAATGATTCTGTCATGTCATTGAAAGTAAAAGTCTCATACACTATAGTTCTAAGTTCTTAATCGTAGGAGACCCTGCCTAGACCAAATCTGTGTGTCGAGTGATATGTGCTTTGGGGTGTCATCGCAATGGGCCCCGAGTTCAAAGCCATCTCCTGCGGTTACGAATCGATAAAATTTTATTACTGTTTCATTTAAATCTGTGCATTTAGAATTGTCCAAAACATGATGTATCGATGCATGTAAGGGCTATTTTTTTTTAAAATGAGGTATCTCCTCTCCCCAACCTGAGAAAGGTCGTGTGGGATTCGTGGCTGGGGGGGAGGAATGCCTTCTAGCAGGTGTTAATGTCGGCAATGGTGAGAGGAGGAAATGATGGCGCAGTCGTAAGTTTCAGAAATGTGAACAAAAGAGTGGAGGAGGACACGACAGCATGAGAGACCTAATCAACATGGAGACACGTCATTACCTGCAGGGAGAAACAGACCCCCTCCGCTTGAATGTATGACTTATGACTGTTGGACGGGTGGGGGTGTTGTGGAGGAGTGGCGGTACGTGTCCAGGCAGTCATGGCATATGACACTCCAGGTTGGGGAAAGGAAGACGGGGGGGGGTGAGAAAGACAAGCCAGGTCTCGTGAGCGATGTTTGAAGTGAACGAACTGACCATTTGATGTTTCCTCCCTTCTCCCTCTCTCTCCCCCCCCCCCGCCACAATCAACTCCACTTGTTTTTCGCCCTACGCCACCACGCTCCGATCCGTCAAGTTGTACAAGGGCGCTGCCATCCCTCTCTTTCCTCCACGGAAGGCCCGGGGGGGGGGCGGTGGAGAAAATGGGTGGCCATTTACATGACGGCTTGGGTCTAGATGACATGTCGCCCCGCTACGTGACATTGTCATCTGCCCACTAATTTTACTGTCAGGCCGGAATGTTGAAATATATTACAGATAGCCGGCATTTTTTGTCAATGTTTCTGTCGACATGCTGTCATGGAGTTTCTGTTCAAAAAGAAACGTGACCATTCAACAAAAATTTGAATCATGAACAACTTTTAAACTTCTTTGTCGAAGTTGGTCGAAGTTGGTCGAAGTTGGTCGAAGTTGGTCGAAGTTTGTCAAAGTTTGTCGAAGTTTGTCAGTTTTCCTGTTTTAAGATTGTATTATCGAGCTACACAGAGCGATTTATTGGGAATCTTTACGATATCTCCTCTTTGATTGCATTTGATTTGTCAGCCTACGTTTACATTGAGCCACAGATAGTACAGTAACCTAGAGAGTTGAGCCACAGATAGTACAGTAACCTAGAGAGTTGAGCCACAGCTAGTACAGTAACCTAGAGAGTTGAGCCACAGCTAGTACAGTAACCTAGAGAGTTGAGCCACAGCTAGTACAGTAACCTAGAGAGTTGAGCCACAGATAGTACAGTCACCTAGAGAGTTGAGCCACAGCTAGTACAGTAACCTAGAGAGTTGAGCCACAGATAGTACAGTAACCTAGAGAGTTGAGCCACAGCTAGTACAGTAACCTAGAGAGTTGAGCCACAGATAGTACAGTAACCTAGAGAGTTGAGCCACAGATAGTACAGTAACCTAGAGAGTTGAGCCACAGATAGTACAGTAACCTAGAGAGTTGAGCCACAGATAGTACAGTAACCTAGAGAGTTGAGCCACAGATAGTACAGTAACCTAGAGAGTTGAGCCACAGATAGTACAGTAACCTAGAGAGTTGAGCCACAGATAGTACAGTCACCTAGAGAGTTGAGCCACAGATAGTACAGTCACCTAGAGAGTTGAGCCACAGATAGTACAGTCACCTAGAGAGTTGAGCCACAGATAGTACAGTCAACTAGAGAGTTGAGCCACAGATAGTACAGTAACCTAGAGAGTTGAGCCACAGATAGTACAGTAACCTAGAGAGTTGAGCCACAGCTAGTACAGTAACCTAGAGAGTTGAGCCACAGATAGTACAGTCACCTAGAGAGTTGAGCCACAGATAGTACAGTAACCTAGAGAGTTGAGCCACAGATAGTACAGTAACCTAGAGAGTTGAGCCACAGATAGTACAGTAACCTAGAGAGTTGAGCCACAGATAGTACAGTCACCTAGAGAGTTGAGCCACAGATAGTACAGTAACCTAGAGAGTTGAACCACAGATAGTACAGTCACCTAGAGAGTTGAGCCACAGATAGTACAGTAACCTAGAGAGTTGAGCCACAGATAGTACAGTCACCTAGAGAGTTGAGCCACAGATAGTACAGTCACCTAGAGAGTTGAGCCACAGATAGTACAGTCACCTAGAGAGTTGAGCCACAGATAGTACAGTAACCTAGAGAGTTGAGCCACAGATAGTACAGTAACCTAGAGAGTTGAGCCACAGATAGTACAGTAACCTAGAGAGTTGAGCCACAGCTAGTACAGTAACCTAGAGAGTTGAGCCACAGATAGTACAGTAACCTAGAGAGTTGAGCCACAGATAGTACAGTAACCTAGAGAGTTGAGCCACAGATAGTACAGTAACCTAGAGAGTTGAGCCACAGCTAGTACAGTAACCTAGAGAGTTGAGCCACAGCTAGTACAGTAACCTAGAGAGTTGAGCCACAGATAGTACAGTAACCTAGAGAGTTGAGCCACAGATAGTACAGTAACCTAGAGAGTTGAGCCACAGCTAGTACAGTAACCTAGAGAGTTGAGCCACAGCTAGTACAGTAACCTAGAGAGTTGAGCCACAGCTAGTACAGTAACCTAGAGAGTTGAGCCACAGCTAGTACAGTAACCTAGAGAGTTGAGCCACAGCTAGTACAGTAACCTAGAGAGTTGAGCCACAGCTAGTACAGTAACCTAGAGAGTTGAGCCACAGCTAGTACAGTAACCTAGAGAGTTGAGCCACAGATAGTACAGTAACCTAGAGAGTTGAGCCACAGATAGTACAGTAACCTAGAGAGTTGAGCCACAGATAGTACAGTAACCTAGAGAGTTGAGCCACAGCTAGTACAGTAACCTAGAGAGTTGAGCCACAGCTAGTACAGTAACCTAGAGAGTTGAGCCACAGCTAGTACAGTAACCTAGAGAGTTGAGCCACAGATAGTACAGTAACCTAGAGAGTTGAGCCACAGCTAGTACAGTAACCTAGAGAGTTGAGCCACAGCTAGTACAGTCACCTAGAGAGACAAAGATGTGGATATGGAGAAGGGAAGAAATTCAAGAAGTTGAAGAGTGGGACTAAGTAGATTATAAATGTTGAAATACTGGCTACGCCCATGACTAGAAGCGCTCCTTGCGTCACTGTATTTCTGTTTCCCGAGCAAAGGTTTTCAAAACCTTTCTCTAGGTCTCAAAAGTCTCGGTGTCATATGTTGAATATCTAATGATGCAAGAACGCTATAGCTACAATTTTCTATACGAAATTCACCTCTTACCTATCCTTTAGTCTATTTGACGTTTGGGACACTTGATCTGTACACTGACTCTCTCCATTCCATTGTTTTTTTTGTAAACTATATGTTTTTGTTAATGACAGGCCCGTCCATATTGCCTTCTCGTTGCTTTCTCTGTCTGGCTCTTCTTCTATTTCCTGAAACTTTTCACTGCACAACAAAACTGTAAAAACAACGTAAGTCACAGTCAAATGACCCCCCCCCCCCCCCGGTTTGGAAGGCAAGCGCTTGACCACTCGGCTACCCCCCCCCCCCGCTTCTATAGAAGGTAAAAAGCTGTTAAGAAAACAATGGAATTGTGATTGTGAATTCAACTAATTAAAACTTCAAAATTTAAACTCTAAAAAAAAAACAAAAAAAAAAAAAAAGCAGATTTTCTACTCAAACCTTGTTATATGCAGTTTACATATGGCCAAAGGGAAATAATTAGGACAATTCATGTGTATCACATCAACTCTCAATTACTTCCCTTTAATAAGTGCAATATAATTTGTATAAATTTTATGCACCATTTTGTATTTAATTCTATGTCCATTAATTTTTAACTTTGTAATAATTTAAATATTAAAGAATCAGTTTAATTTAACTATTCACATTCATGCGTGTAATTATTACAGTCATCTGATAAATGCTACTTCATAATTGTCCTAAGAGTCGAGTCAAAATTTATAAGAATTCTAGACCTATGAAAGCATGCCTCCATTTGCCTGTCTGAACATATTTCTGTCTGGGAAAGATTTAAATTTAAACGAATGTAATTTTTACATTTTTATTACCGATGGCTCCTATCACAAGACGCTCGGGTTAGAAGCAAGGCTAAAAGCCGAGCACACCGGGAAATTCCATCCATATGCCTTATGCGCTGGGTGATTGACCTCTTTAGGGGCCCCTGCATTTTGACAATCGACATCACGATACAGGGCCATTAACATCTATAACAATGTGAATAGCAAGATAACATGGCAGGGGCTTCATATTTTATTTCAAATTCTAATACTCATTTTAGTGCCGCCCCCCTCTCCTCGAAAAAGTTGCCCGGGATCAAGGCTACTTCGAAGTTCCACAAAACTAGACACTACAGAGCCGTGTAGAAATTGATCAACAAAACAGAATGCATTTTAGGCTGCGTGTCAATGTATTCAATATGAAGTCTTGGCACTAACTGTCCGCCTATTATACAAGTAGTACTCTCTCTTTGGGAACTGGATAACTTTTGTTTTCCCACACCCCATTGCCGAATGAAGTTGAAACTTTGCACAATTGTTTATTGCCATAGACAAGACATGAATCATTAAAAAAAACTTATTGGTAATTAATTATTTTATTTGATACCAACAAGTGATATTAATCTTAAGTATTGACAAATGCGACTTAATGTGTAGGGTTTCGCCCTTTTAGAAAATTAGATGATTGAACACGTTATTTCCCACGACCATTCTGTGATCAAGTTAAAACTTTTAACAATTATTTACTGTAGCTAACTAAACACGAATCAATTTTAAAATTAACCAATTCGTCAATTAATTTAAGGTAATTAATTATTCTATTTGATATTGAGTAAGGGAAATAACTTCTACATTATTGAGAGTGATAATTGTAAATGCGATGTTCTTTACTTAAGTAAACTTTTTATAAAAGACGTTTCTTCAAAATAAAGATTAATACGTCCTAGCTCTATAACACTACGTCTACGCTCTATAACACTACGTCCTAGCTCTATAACACTACGTCCTAGCTCTATAACACTACGTCCTAGCTCTATAACACTACGTCCTAGCTCTATAACACTACGTCTACGCTCTACGACAGTAAGTACTAGCTCTACAACACAACTTTCTAGCTCTAAGATACTACGTCCTAGCTCTATCACACTACGTCCAAACTCTACGACACAACATCCTAGCTCTACGACACAAAATCCTAGCTCTACGACACAACATCCTAGCTCTACGACACAACATCCTAGCTCTACGACACAACATCCTAGCTCTACGACACTATGTCTTAGTTCTATGACACTACGTCCTATTCTAAACTATTTACGTCGATTTGACTTTCGCGTTAAATATCCATCATTATTGATGCGTCATATAAGTCTAATTACTTAACAATAAATATCTTCTATACTATAAAGCAGAAAGTAAGGCGTATGTATAGGTGTATGTCCCTCAAAGAAATCAAAACCGTTTCACCAATCTTGATAAAACTTTGCATAAATGTATCTTGGGTTCTAACTGAAACCGTGACGTATGTAAAATAGCCCTATAACAAGCTTAAGACCCTCAAAAAAAGTTGCCCAACTCTATGAAAGTATTACTATTTCACGGATCTAGGCCATGTTTACATGAGAAAAGATCGAAAGGATCTAGATCAGACATCTAGATCTAATTTTAAGAACTACATTTTGCACAGATAGTTTTTTACTTTGACACATGAAAATACAAAATATAGTCTATTGATTTCATTATTTTAAAAAATTAACCTTTCAAATGTGTGTTTCAAAAGCATTTTTACATAAATTCGTTCCTTATATCTGTGAATTTAGACGTCCTGACGTACTTTATAATCCCACTCATTTAACAAATTGGGTAAACCCGTACTTTATATCCCATTCATCTATCGCTTCTTTCATTTTAATAACTATATTTATCTCTATTAAAGAAGCTTTTAACAAATCGGGTAAACCCGTTTCCATAGTACTTTATATTTGATATGGATTGTAAACCCAATTTCGCAAACTAGCTGAGTGAGCCGAAGGCTCTTCGAGCTCTAAGTTTGAAAAAAAAAACTGTTTGGACGCCAAACAGTTAAAAAAAACAAAAACATGTGGGAACACAGTTCTGTTTGAGAGAGACCCGAGTCAATGCCTATGTAAAGCATTGCTGTTTCCAATGCCTTTGGCCCCCGACGCATGCTTGGCTGAACATGGCCGAAGGCCGAGGACACCGGGAGCCTCCGCCATTTTCCTTCGTTATACCAAGCTAGCCGTGGGGGACTCGCCATTTATGTAACGGTCCCTTGAGGAACAGCGCATGGATGTATGACAGGTTTATGGGGACTCTTTTGCAACTCCGCTCGTGCAAGAGGTGGACTCTCGTCTACCCGTGGGCATCCCCAAGGGAGTTATGTTTCGCCATTCATTTAGCCTAGCTACCCCCTCAAGTAACCGTTTCCACCCGGGTGCTACGATGAGGCAGAACAGCGTAGCCTACTTTTATTATCGTAGCGAAAGAGTAAAACTTGAAAGAAACATTAACGAAGTTTCATATTGATATAAATCCAATCAATTACTAGATTAGTAATACACAAATTAAGGCTCGCAGGTCGTGGGTAATGTCCGGCTAGTATGTACCTATATAAACGTCATATTGTTTTCTAAGCTTTGCATATTCTAATGCAACCGTATTGCTAATACATTCTCTGCATTAGACATAGGCCCTGTGGTATACATTCTCTGCATTAGACATAGGCCGTGTGGTATACATTCTCTGCATTAGACATAGGCCGTGTGGTATACATTCTCTGCATTAGACATAGGCCGTGTGGTATACATTCTCTGCATTAGACATAGGCCGTGTGGTATACATTCTCTGCATTAGACATAGGCCGTGTGGTATACATTCTCTGCATTAGACATAGGCCGTGTGGTATACATTCTCTGCATTAGACATAGGCCCTGTGGTATACATTCTCTGCATTAGACATAGGCCGTGTGGTATACATTCTCTGCATTAGACACAGGCCGTGTGGTATACATTTTCTACATTAGACACAGGCCGTGTGGTATACATTCTCTACATACAACACAGGCCGTGTGGTATACATTCTCTACATTAGACACAGGCCGTGTGGTATACATTCTCTACATTAGACACAGGCCGTGTGGTATACATTTTCTACATTAGACACAGGCCGTGTGGTATACATTCTCTACATAAGACACACGCTATGTGGTATACATTCTCTAAATATGACACAGGCCGTGTGGCTTGCATTCTCTACATAAGACACAGGCCGTGTGGTATACAATCTCTGAATTAGACATAGGCCCTGTGGTATACATTCTCTGCATTAGACACAGGCCGTGTAGTATACATTCTCTGCATTAGACATAGGCCCTGTGGTATACTTTCTCTGCATTAGACATAGGACGTGTGGCTTGCATTCTCTACATAAGACACAGGCCGTGTGGCTTGCATTCTCTACATAAAACACAGGCCGTGTGGTATACATTCTCTGCATTAGACACAGGCCGTGTGGTATACATTCTCTGCATTAGACATAGGCCCTGTGGGTTACATTCTCTGCATTAGACATAGGCCCTGTGGTATACATTCTCTGCATTAGACATAGGCCCTGTGTTATACATTCTCTGCATTAGACATAGGCCCTGTGGTATACATTCTCTGCATTAGACATAAGCCCTGTGGTATACATTCTCTACATAAGACATAGGCCATGTGGTATACATTCTCTGCATTAGACATAGGCCGTGTGGTATACATTCTCTACATTAGACACAGGCTGTGTGGAATACATTCTCTACATTAGACACAGGCCGTGTGGTATACATTCTCTACATTAGACACAGGCCGTGTGGTATACATTCTCTAAATATGACAAAGGCCGTGTGGCTTGCATTCTCTACATTAGATATAGGCCTTGTTGTATACATTCTCTACATAAGACACAGGCCGTGTGGAATACATTCTCTACATTAGACACAGGCCGTGTGGTATACATTCTCTACATTAGACACAGGCCGTGTGGTATACATTCTCTACATTAGACACAGACCGTGTGGCTTGCATTCACTATCTCTGCTCTAACTTCTTTCTTTCTGTCTCCGTTATCTGGCTCTCTGTCTCTCTCTCTCTCTCTCTTTCCCTTCATTCTTTCCCCCCCCCCTCTCTCTCTCTCTCCTAAATGCGTATTTTTATAGACCGAGATTTTCCAGTTAATTATTACTTCGGAATATTCTGCAGGCTTTTTTTTCCCCCCTCTATTAATGTTACTCTTTCACCTGCATTAAAACACTGGCGTCTGTTTAATTGTTGTAAAACCAATTCCTATGAAACTATTGGCGATGATCTGTAAGATTGAAAGAGTTGACTAGACCTATGTATTGTCCTAGAACAAGGGGAAGCATGCCATGTTTACATTATATGCTTTGAAACATGATGGGCTGAAAAAACTTGCTAAACTTTCTTTATTTTAAATAAAAAAACTCATAGTAAAAGTACCTTGTGGTCTATAGGGCAGATGATGTAAAGGTCATCTGATTCTGTGGCCTACGGTTAACGAGGGTGTCATGTGGCCAGCACAACGACCAACAGCCATTACTATATGTCTTCACCAGGATTTGAACCCCGGACCCCAGTTCGGAAATCAAGCGCTTTACCGCTCAGCCACCGCGCATCCAAAACAACTCATAATTATAAATTAATTGAAAAAGTAGTTCAAAGTGCAGTTTCAAAATGTCAAATGTTCATTATGTCATTGAGTGAACAAGGGGAGTAATGGGAATTAGTTTTCTTTTTAGCCCATTAAAAAGATATTCTCTCCCTTGTATTGAAAATTCACTAAATTTACTGCTATTAATTAAACATATTTACGTCAATCATTTTCATACTATTTCCAAATGTGAAATAAGATTATGTGATTTAGATCATATAGTCCAATTAACAAAAAAACATATGTCTCAAGTTCTCTCAATGTGAGTAATTATAACACTACACCTATTTCTTTATTTCATACAAAATAGTTTTCTGTTTAATATGGTTACAGAATAAGGCTTACAAATTCTGACTTTTAATTTGTAATAATTCAACAATAAAGTAATTTAAACACACACACTGCGTTCTTCTTCTCCTTTGCAACTGTGTTACGAGTCGTGTCTCAGACTCAGCTCTAGGCCCATGGAAGCCTGTCTCCATTTCCTGTCTGAACAAACTTCTGTCTAGGAAAGATCCAAGCAGATGTAGATTATTGCATCTCTGTTAACGATGGCTCCTACACAAGGACGCTGAGATTAGATTCGAGGAACTTCCCCGTATTCTTACTCTGTACCACATCAGCCGTGCCGGTGTCCGCCATATTCCCCCCCCCCCCCGCTCTTGTTTTTTAGGAACGATTTGTGGATAGCAACATGTTTGTTGCAGCTTTCTTCCATCTCCGCAAGTGCAATGGACTCGGTCCTTAGGGCATTGCCAAGCCTCACCACTTTATAATAGCGTGACCAGAATTAAAACATATTATGACTAATCTCCCTTATTTGAAAGTGTGTTCTCTCCCTTGATTTCTACAAAATCAGGTGGGTATATATATTTGTATTTTAATGTGTGTGTGTGTGTGTATATATATATATATGTATGGCCATTAACTTTCAATCTGTTCTGTCTTTACTGATCTAAAAAATGTCTTCGAGAACAATTAAATCTAGCAAATGAAATAAAAGAGTTGCTGTCTGAGGCTCGCAATAAGTTACTTTAAAATTGCGGTTATTCAAAAATAAAATAACTATCCACACCTTGAACAAGAAGTTATACATTTTCTCGTTACAAAAAAAAAATTAAAAAAAAAATAAAATAATCACACACTAGACATTGTCATTAGATATTAACATAAATACAAGTAGCATGTCAATTCTACCTAAAGAAATCAAATTGTACATACCTGTTTAAAATGAATTTAGAGATATTCTTCTAATTTTTTATAATATTTAATAAACAAAAACACCAGATCCCATTACATTATTTACATTTGCACTGTGTCCTTAATCCCATGATTAGATTGCAAACTCCTTTCATGGGCTCAAAAATGACAAACTCTGGATGGAAACAAACCGGAAACTGGGTAAACATGTACTTAGAAAGTGGCTCTAAGGATTTTCCTAGAGAATTGACTGTTAATGTATGTCTCTAGGGAACAAACATAACAAACATAACTATCTAATTGTCGCACAGTAGACATTTTTGGTTTGACCGTTTTAATGTTTTTCAAAATATTATAATTTTAAAATTAAACTTGGATTACAGCTTTTTATTTTGATCAAAGCCTCGGTGGAATCACCTCACTGAACATGAATGTTTATCTTATTTTTTTATCTTATGAAATACAGACGTTACTTTAAAAAAGAAGATGATTACGTCCTACACGTTATGTATCTAGTCATGCGTGTTAACCAATGACTTAAATTCTGTCAAGTCACTGGTTTTCCTGGCTGGCTCAGGCAACCCATTCCATGCTTTAATAGCGCCAATGAATAATTGCGCAATGTTTTAACATGATCCGAGAATGAGTGAGGGCGAAATAACGTGTTCAATTTTTATTACCAGAAAGACAGAAAGACAGACAGCGTGAGTTGATATAAGCTTTGTAATAATGAGAACTTAAAGACCAGCATCAGCTTTGTAAAGATGGAATTGTGTTTTTTTTAAATGTGTTTCTATTATTTTTTATGGCAATACGCTTACAGACTTAACCCAGACTATGATTCTTATTTTCAGGTCTATGCCCAAATGAAATGAAGAATCCCAACAATTGCTAACTCCACACAGAACAGCGATACTTTGTAGTTCTTTCTACACTTCATTCTACCTAACACACTTTCAATAGTTGAATGAGATTAAAAACTATTATTTCCAATATTCATTGTGGTTTTTTTTTGTTCATTTAAAAAAAATGTTTGACCATTGATAATGTCTGTATCTAACAAAAAATCTCTGAGATTGTGACTTAAATTGTTAAATGAATTCAAAAATACAGGCTGTGCCGGATATGGACGAATATTGAAAAATGGCCGGATATTCGGTCGGAGCCGGAGCGACTATCCGGTCCACCTCTTAATTACAGCAAATCTCTAAGTAAAGCTGCGAAATAACGTTTGACACTAAGCGTACTTCAGATGTAAGAGTGCCATCGCAGCACTTTATACAAAAATGGTCTGCGTCCAACTTTCAACTAATATGCTATTGTCACGCAATAAGTGTCAAGGTCATGGTTTGTGAATTAATTATTGAAATTAAAAGTTTGTGTTTTCTCCTTAGAGAATTACAAAAGTATTTCTTACAAAAGGAATTCTGACATTGCTTCAACTAAACTAGATCTAGATTCTACTAGTGGCGTAGCAGGAAATTTTGATGTCCGGGAGCTGGACCTTTCCTGCTTTCTGTGCAGCAAAGGCATCTATAACATCATCTTGATCATTGCTGTCTAGTAGTTTGGACTCAACGTGAATAGCGAGATAAGAAGGCAGTGGTGAAATAATCAATATTTAATGTGAAATAAAAAAATGTGGACATTCATTTGGGGAGCCTCAAATTGGGGCCCGGGGGGACTTTTAAATTTGTACCCTTTTCCCCACAACCTAACTACGCCATTGGATTCTACGGCAATCAATTGACTTTGGGATCAAGACTTCTAAACACAGCAACACGTATTAACCAGCTAATTCTACTGTAACAGGTCAATTTAAAAAGACATAGTACTTGACGAGAGTTAAAAGTCACTATGATTGTAACGATGATTTACGAAAATTTGCCAACTTCATTCAAATTAATTGTAACAATTTTTCATCTATGATACCACATTCTGTAAGATTAGCATTACACGAAAAGGGTATACATTTCAAGGGGGAGGGGGAGGTAAAACTAAAAAATCTGGGGAGCTTTTTTTTAAAAATTCAAAATCCCATTAGCTACGCTCATAGAATTTGGTGACATTAGTTTGCTTTAGAATAAAATTGAAGAGAGAGGTTTTCAACCCCAAAACTCTCTGTATGGGGGTATTAAAACTCAAAACCTTCAGGAGGGGTTTTAAACTTTAAAAAAAGCGTGAGTGTGTAATTTGCTTTTTTATATTGAAAAGGTATTTTTTTAGCTTCAAACGTCGCTGAAGGGGGGGGGGGGGTTTAAACTAAAAACGCCTTTTGGCTACGCTCATAGAATTTTGAGCGTGTAATTTGCTTTTTTTTATTGAAGATGTGTTTTTTAGCTATAAACCCCGCTGGAGGAGGGGTTTAAACACAAACCCCTCTTGGCTACGCTCATAGAAACTGGTGACTGATGTATGGCTAGTCTTATATTGAAGAGGACTCCAAATGTTCCATTGACCTATTTGGCTCTTGGAAGTTGGGAATTATCGTTTGCATTCTTTTTTTTATTTCGGTTTTGTTTTATAGAAGAGAGGGATTTGACTGCAAAACCCCAAGGTAGGGGGTTTTAAACTCAAAACCCCCTTGGCTGCGCTGGGGCAAGTGATTGTTTAGTATTAAAATCTCACTTAAAATAAATTGAATCTTAGCAAAAAATCAGTCACTAAATTCCTATCCACCCTTTCGGGAGGGGGGAGGGGGTTGAACCCCCAACGCCCCCTGGCCACGCCCATGATAAATATAGGTGTGTTATCTTTAATTCAATATGTGATTCACTGTTGCTAGGAGGTTACATAAATCGCTGTGCAAACCCACTTAATGTTCCACCTGATTCAAGGTGAATTTTTTTTCCACGGAAATCGAAATCTAAATAGTAAACAAGGAACCTGCTCATTTTATTTGGTACAAACCATCAGCCAATCTTTAACATAATTCAATACATTGATATAGGACAGCTCTCTAAGTGGAGTGGGGGGGTGGTGGACGAAATATCACAAAATCATTTTTAATTCTTTCTCTCCTAACTGACGATACCAACGTTTATCCCACCAGAATTTGGTAAATAATTACGGAGAGAGATAGTAAAAAGTATTTTCTTCCTTGTGCTTGAGAATTCCTACATACCAGGCAGAACAGAATCCAACATAACCCCGAGCAGCAATACCAACTCCTATCATGTAGTGTGCACACTATTTAGCAAGAAGCTTGCTTCCCGTTTTATTGTTGACCTGGCGCTTAGAACTGAGCCAATAAAAAAAAAAACCACCTGCCGTTGACGTTTGCCTGTCGTAATGCGGCCGCCGTCCGTAACGTGGATACAAAATTTGCATCAACCCGGAAGTAAAGATGACATTTCCTTGTTCCTCTCTAACGAACAGTGATAGTGCCTGATAGTACTGCAGCCCTAATACCTGCGTATAAAAAAAGGTGTAATATTTCACTGACACAGAAGCACATGTTCGGGACCTCCTTACGAGGTTTACCTGTTCGTACTATCTCTAACCATACTGTTTACAGTCAAAGTAACACAATGTAAACACATATCGTTCTAATGAGGACTTGAAGTGTCATACAACGAAGTGTCCCAATTTTTTTTTAATTTCACGTGATTTTGAAAGGTGCTTGGCGCATAGGCATCGAGATAATAATAATAATTATAATACTTATAAAATAATAATACTTTCCATAAGGATGATTGCAGTGTTTCACTTGGCCACACAAATCCTGCGACCTGCATACTTTTCCACATCTAATGCAGACAAAGCCGTTGTCCGCCGGTGGTCTAAGTTTTCTTTACGTCTTCTGCGCCTGTCGTCTACAAGGGATTTTATCTGGGCCTCAGATGTGTCTTTCCCGGCTTTTGTTTGAGCCCTCTGTCTCTTTCAGAGGCCAACTGCTGCCAGCTACTTTCCGCTATGCAGGCGCATGAGTTGAGCTTTATCGAGCTTACCGGGGGCAATTTTGTTAGAAGGCATCTGAATCAAAGATGCCTCCCCTCCATAACGGGCAGGGCTGCCTTACAAATAATCATGTCCTGCTCGAGCCTGGTGTGGGCTGTATAGAAGCACTACTTACCATTCGACAGCAGCGCTGGGTCGGACAGTTTTATCCCTTCATAGGGTACGACCACACGCCAAAAACGATCTTCTTTGTCAATATTATCGAGTTAATACCCATTGCCCTATTTCGGAGAGACATTCCTGTCCACATAAAACGCAGATTAAGGCTGACATTTGCTTGGGTGGTAGAGGAGCCGGCCATTTTTCATTAGGCACGCTTTTCTTCCAGAGCTGAATCCAAAGCTGTCTCGTTGTTCATAGCTTTCTTGGTCAACATTTCTCTGCACATAGTACTGTCTATTGCTATGTTTTTTCCAGTAGTCAGCATCAATATCCACCTCTTTGTGGTCTCTTTTAATTACATACACATATCGGAGGTAGGGACGACCAGTTGTTTCTTTTTAGCCAGTCCAAGCTGATGATGATTTTGGAATACGGTTGTCCTCTAAATGTTCTCTATTTGGCGGACATGATCAAACAGCTCAGGGGACATTGTCTGAGAATTGTAAAGATGCTGCGAAGACTTCGGAGGCATCGCAAGTGAAATGAATTTAATTTTCGCTCTTCATTTGCGTAGCTAATCCATAACTCAGTGCCGTACATAAGCGTGCAAAAGACACATGCCTTCTAGATCTCCATTTTTGTCATCCGAGCGAGCTTCCGTTTTTCCTAAACTCTTGGTCTGAGATTAGCAAAGGCCGACGCAACCTTTCCGATGCGGTTTTTTAGCGGCCCCCGAAAGGGGAAAAGACGCTACTAGTTTTGTGTGAAATGTCTGTCGGTCTGTCCGTCTGTCCGTCCGTCCCGTTTAGATCTCGTAAACTAGAAAAGATATTGAAAATCCGACATCACAATATTTTAGACCATTCAAAGTTCTGATGCAACGAGTACTTTTTTTTTCTGAAAGCGAAAGATCTAATTTTTAAAATCAGTTATGCAAGCAGTTTTTTAAAGAGAAAAAGCTAATTAGTATGCATTATAAACTAGACCTAACTTGAAAAGCCTAGTGAATAGGATTAAGTGGGGGAGAGTTCTTGAGGTGACAAAATTGGAGAACACATTCATAAACCTACACAGCAAACATATCCCACCAAAAGCTAGAGAGATAAGTTATAGACTTATCTTTGGGATGACCCCTATGGTTAGAAAACGGGCAAATGACCGTGAATGTATATTATGCCATCTTGAAAATGCTGATAATGAGAAACATATGTATTTGGAATGTCCATTATTCCTTCAAGTTAGAAGCAAAATGTGGCAACTATGTAAATGTTAACTTCTCTATTGTTTAAACAAGCTGCCAAAACTAAAAAATAAATAGATTCGCAACTGTAACTTTATTATTGTTTCCGAATACAGGAATCTTGTTTGGGCTAGATGGCTCAAATGTCTACATAATAATAAGGTGTTTGATCCTAATCACTTAGAATTGACATTTAGAAAAATAATGGATTTTAGGGTAGAGAATTATCTAGTTTGATTTTCATATACCTGTACAATGCTCAGGTAGTTTTCCAGAAATAGGGTGTTGGGGGTCAGGGATATCTGATATTGTGTTGATTGTTCTGGAGTAGAGGATACTTGTATCACTTTTCTGTCTTTAGTGGGTTCAATGGTTAGGATGGTTAGGTAGTATGTCTTTGATATTAAATAATATTTCTATTACTATTATTATATTTTTAGGTTAATCACTTTTCAATTGTTTATGATTTAATACTTGTGTATTATGATAACTTACAAATAAAAACATATATATAAAAAAAAAAAAGAGGCAAGATGGCCCATAAAAGAGGCACATAAAGCCCAAAAAAGAGGCAAAGAAAAGAGGCCTAAGGCCCAAGGATTCCTATGATGATAAAGCTAAAATTGAACAGCGCAAATTCTGAGGTTTCCTTTAAAAAAAAAAAAAAAAAAAAGAGGATTCGAATAAGAGATTGAGCCTTTTCAAAACAATTAGATCAATTATAAGACATCAGTTAGGCCAAGGGAGGAGCGGTGGCTGAGCGGTAAAGCGCTTGGCTTCCGAACTGGGGGTCCCGGGTTCGAATCCTGGTGAAGACTGGGATTTTCAACTTTGGGATCTTTGGGCGCCTCTGAGTCCACTCAGCTCTAATGGGTACCTGACATTAGTTGGGGAAAAGTTAAGGCGGTTGGTCGTTGTGCTGGCTACATGACACCCTCGTTAACCGTAGGCCACAAAAACAGAAGAAATTTACATCATCTGCCCTATAGACCACAAGGTCTGAAAGGGGAACTAGTTAGGCCAGGTTCACATCTAATTTTACATTCACTTTCACCTATCCTTTGATCTGCGGGACCGTTGGGGCACTACACAAGATCTGTTAGCCTACTTTCTCCATTCTTATCTCTCATTTGTCTTTGATATAATTTCATTCGGATGTTCTTTCTGAAAATATTGAAGCCTGCCTGGGTGGACCACTTCGGGGGCCGATTTTGAGTTTGTGTTTCCACACAAACTGTATTTTGTAACCTTGTTTTTTTTAGATATAGGAAGTAGTTTGCATTATGTTTGTTTTGTTGTCAAGAATGTCGTAGTTGTTACGTCACTCTTAGTTCCTGTATTGTTCTTGTAGTGGACAAAGCTTTCCAACTGTAGGTTCTATATGAGCTATAGTTTTCACTGTTTATTCGTTTTAGCGGTACGTAAGTACATAAATGTATTAATCAGGTTGATATTTCGCTACGGGTGTTGTTGATCAAAATTCTCTGATTTAGCGGCATCGCTAGATCCAAGTTGTTTGTTTCAGGGTGTTAGGCTTGGGGCAATGATTGAGCGTGTAGTTTTGAGCTTGCACTGTGAGACATTAGCTTGCACCCTTACATCTCCTTGTTTGGAGACACCGCGGGCCGTGTGGTCGAAACTGAGTGTGTGTGCCGTGAGCTGTGTTCATTTGTGTAATTAACAATGCATTATTTTACTATCCTATGATTTGTACTTGTTCTGAATGTTATTTATTTTTAGTAAGTATGAAATATTGTTATTGTTCAACAATCATTGACCACATATTTACATGTATGCCCCTTGGTTTGCTGTTGCTCTTTGATTAATGCATTATCCTGTTGAGGTGGGAGACCCGGTTAGTTAGATCATTCTCCTAATCAGCGGTTCTCAACCTGTCAGGTCTTAATATTTAATTAACTAAATTATTAAATTGTCTAAGTATTAAAAGTAATATTAATTGCAATGCATGTGTGTGTGTGTTATAATTAATTTGTTATTACTTCTAGTCCCGTGATTCAGCCCAACAGACACACCAGACACACCAGACACACTTATCTCTCCTCTTTTACCTTATTGTTGTATTTTATTACTTAAATGATGAAGGCCTAAACAGCATCCTGTGAAATAAAAAAAAACAACGAAAGAGGAGATTACTGTGTTAATTCAATATTGTGAGAATCCTCAATGAATAGAATAATAATAATAATAATAATAATAATCTTTATTATCCATAAGGAAATTTGTCTTATAATTTGTGCATTACACAAAACAAAACATTATAACTATAGAAAACCATAATATAGGCTACATTCACACAAGACTTACTCAAAATGTACATGTAAAAGTTTATATCGAGTATGCTAATCTCATGCAATGTAATTATCCGATATAAGAACAAAAGAGTTGTTGTGTCTCTTTGTATCTGCTATTGGTGTATTGTATCTCTTTAGTGATGGTATTCAGTTTCCTAGTATAGAACAAAGTCGCGTGTTAATTGCGTAAAATGAGTAGCTAAAATTGCCGGAAAAAAATCCATGGTCGTCTTCAACCCATAGCCTCCCTCTCTACTACCGGATATAGCTTGTGCGCATTCGCAACTATTTAACCCTATAGTAGCGTTTCTCAAAATGTGTGGCGTTCCCCCCTAAGGGGACTTTCAACTACCGGATATAGCAAGTGAGCATCCACGAGTATTTAATTAACAGTATTACAGCGTTTAAAAAAAAATATTTAAAAAATCGAACCATTTGCTAGTATCCACAACCATTGAACACGATAAAAATCAAAGTTAAGTAACCCTATCAGAGTTTGTGATCGGTATGTCAGATGGTGTAAAGGTCATCTGTTTTTTTGTTTTTGTTTTCATTTTTTGTGGCCGACGGTTAACGAGTTTGTCATGTGGCCATTACAACCACCAACCACCTTTACTTTGCGACTAAAGTCAGATACTCATTAAAGCTGGGTGGACTCTAAGGCGTGCTGAACATCTATAGTTAGCACAGTAACTTATGTACAAGGAGCAAGGGGGACAACAAAGTAGTCGTACCATTTGAACTTTATTTACATCCTCCGGGATGTTTATCATCCATGTTTTTTAGTCTTTCAAAGCCATCCTTTCCTCTCGCCTACATTGATGATTTTCATTGGCTGAAGAACTTCCGACATGTGAATGAGTGACGTGAGACGATGCGCCAGACACTGATGTTGTCGCCTTGGACTCTCGTGACAAGGTCTTTATAAACTACAAGTGTACTAGTGATGCTTCCACCAACTTGGCACGCACACAAGATTCAAGTTTTGGGAAAAGGATATGATTTAATTAATAAACCACTTCTAATTAATTCCTATATCCTTGTACCCGAGTTTATATGCCTAGGTTTTGAGTGAAAAGATTTTTTTTTTCTTCTTCTTCGTTCTCATACATATACTTTAGCATTCAGATGTCTCGACCAATACATGAGATGAACTGAGCAGTGGTTTCCAAAATAGGGAGATCTCCATATAGTTTTCTTTCTATTGGGGTGTTTTGGGGCCAATGTCTTATACGGGCCTCTTGGTAAAGAGAGCAGTTTTAGAGGACATGGTCGGCATTCTCTGGTGACACTCCACATAGGCACATTTCACTGGTTCCGATTTTGAGCTTCCGGTGCATGTGTTGTCGCATTCTGTTGTGTCTGGTCCTGAGTCGAAAGATTTGACGTTGAGCGAAAAGATGAATGGCTGACATCTGGACCCCGCCCGCTCCCATCCCCCGTCGTCCTGCGGGAGGCTTGGTGTGATCTCTTCAATTCATCTTACATACGATCTCTACTTACAACAAGAAAAACAAAAAACACTTTTTAAAAAAAAGAAAAGCTTCCTTATATTTAGTGTAGTTATATCACAAAGTTTAGATCAGTCATGTCATAGATCTAAACTAACAATAATAAATCTGTGCTATTAGAAATATTTGAACCAACTGTTTTTGTTTAGCGCTATTTCGTGCTTTGAGCCAACACATTAACCACTGTACTAGAGAAGCAATTATGAAAAATAGATGGCCTTATACTTATCTATTTTTAATTTCAAACATAAAAGTATAAAGATGACTAATTCAATTTATACCACCTTATCACGTAAGTACAATTTCTTTCCCTTGTTCGAAATATCAAACAAAATAATTAATTGCCATTAGTGAGCTAAGTAATAGGTTATTTTTTTTAAAATGATTTTTGTTTTGTCAGGTAAAAGAAATAATTGTGCAAAATTGGGTGTGGGAGATATAACATGTACAAACTTTTGACCAGAAGGACAGACAGACAGACTCTCTTCAGAATACGGTGCCACAGCTTGGGGCTCAGCAGCCAAAACCAACTTACAGAAAAGGTACAAGATATAGGACTAAGGATAATGACAGAACCAATAAAAGCAACACAAAATCGCTGCCCTGGTATCTTTAAATGAAAGGAGAGAAAAAAAAAACCTGTCCCAATTCAGTAAAATGGAAACCTTAGAGAGGCGCCCACTCAAATCCAAAAACCACAAGACTGGCACCCAAAACCGGCTAAAAAGAATTCATTTTGTTCAGGAATCACAGAATCTTAAAAAAGTAATACCAACTAGGAAAAATAACCCTAGAGTAAACAAAGTGCTACACACACACAATAAGAAACAGCATAACAAAACGTAACCAAAAAAAAAAATCTCATCACAAGCAAACAACACTCATAAGAATTAGTGAACTCTTTTTCTAAGAACCTATTAGCCCAACAACCAATGGGTCAGAGTTTACAAAGATGGATCCTCTCAAAAAATCAAACACAAATGGAGGAACTGACATACTAATATATTGTTATTGTGCAAAGAAAATGTTCGCGAAGTCACTTTTAAAGACCTAACACAAGAGGATATGTACAGATAATTAAACTATCTTTTTTTTAATATACAGTATACAAGACAGGCTAGGAGAAGTTTATGAACATCTATACACTAAATATACAGTAGGCCTACACAAGACAACCATTAGAGAATTTTAAGAACTTCTGTAGTCTACACACTGAAGGAATTAAATACGCTCGTGTCACATGGTAATGTTAGCTAATAAGTCAGCCCCTATTCAATCACCCCTATATCAGGATCAGCTTTTAAGCTAATACTAGCAGACTCCTCTTAGGGAACACCAGGTAGGTCTACATATCCATTGATTTAGTCCTTTTGTTGTCAATATTTTACAATATTGTACACACATATATATATATATATATATATATATATATATATATATATATATATATATATATTTAGTGTGGATCTACTTTAAATTGGAACAAAACGGACCTCACTGGACTATAAATAAAAACGTACACCTTGCATTCGTTCTCCCTATTATACAGCAATTTATGTTCAGCACTCTTATTGGTTATTTATTTGTATTTCTTTTGGTGATTGATTCTTGTTTTATTAGGTACCAGAAATAATTGTGCAAAATTTAAAGTTGATCCGAGATTGAGTGTGGGAGACAAAACGTGTACAAACTTTTGACCAGACTGTTTGTGTGTGTGTCTGAAAAGGGGGTGGGGGTCTCTTTTTTGAGACATGAATAAATGAAAGCCTCTTAAAAGTGTCACTCTTCAATCAGAAAGAAAAAAAATGTCACAACTTTACTTCTGCGTGAAAATGTCATCATTTGTGTTTTATGTCCCTTTCTTCCTTGACGTCTTATCTGACGAAGGCCTACATCACTTTCCCCCCCCCCCCTAACCTTGTCTCTATTTTTTTGTTCGGTATGCAAAAAAAAAAAAAATGATCTCTTCAGAGCATGTCTCACTTGACGTCATTTCACCTACTGAATTTGAAGCGGTTCTTAATTTATTTTTTTTAAAATAACAGCCCCTTTATCACTCAAAACATTGTTGTGTCAGTAAGTATACTGATATCGATAGTTTAATTAATTAATTACGACTAATTAAATGGTTACTTTTTATTAATTAGTTCATGTGTTGACGTCGACACTGAATAATTGTGCAAAGTTTCAACTTGATCTAAGAATGAGAAGCAGGAGAAATAACTTGTAATATACCCTACCCAGACAGACCCAGACAGACAGACAGAGTAAGCTTAAAAAGGTTTGTAAAAAGTATGTCAGTAAAATATTCAGACTAACGGCTTAATTATAAATAGTAAGTAGAAATTCGCCGAAACCAATGAAGCATGCAAAATATTGTTTCTCTTTTTATCGCGTTCTTGAAAGGACTGTCGCCTTCCGGAATTTCCCAGTGTAAGACTTTATTGGTTCAAGAGTTTAATAAATTATGTTCAGGAAAATTGTGCGCATCGTCTTCTAAGTCTTGTTCTCAATGCTTATCATTGGACTATTAT
This sequence comes from Biomphalaria sudanica, assembly GCA_036873155.1. NCBI lineage: Eukaryota > Metazoa > Mollusca > Gastropoda > Planorbidae > Biomphalaria > Biomphalaria sudanica. The sequence continues at coordinate 145,728 of JAZGLO010006206.1, forward strand.
AATGGCTCTAAATCAACACCAATTAAGGTAAACTCAGGTGTACCTCAAGAAACAGTCTTGGGTCCATTATTATTTTTAATTTACATAAATGATTTACCAAATTGCATTAGTTCAGGAACAAAAGTCAGATTATTTGCAGACGATTGCATAATATATAGAACAATAAAAACAATACAAGACACAGATATTTTACAAAGAGAATTAGATGAATTACAGAAATGGGAATCAAATTGGAGCATGTCCACTTATCTTATTCATGGCAAACCAGTAACACAGACTAAAAACTCAAAATACCTAGGTGTTATAATAAATGAAAAACTGTCATGGAATCCACATACTGATGAAACTATAAAAAGATCAAACAAAGCATTAGGGTTTATTAAAAGAAATTTCTATAAATCAAATAAGAACATAAAACTAAAATGTTATTTAACCTTGGTTAGGCCAATAATAGAATATGCATCCACCGTTTGGGACCCCTCAACTCAAGAAAACATTAAGAAACTGGAACAAACACAAAATAGAGCAGTGAGATTCATAACAAACGAATATTCACATTTGACTAGAGTAACACCATTAGTAAAATCACTAAATTTAGGAAGCCTTCAGGAAAGAAGACTCAAAAGTAAAGTAGCAATTATACATAAAACACTGAACCATAATCTTCAAATACAAAAACAAAATTTAATAAAATACTCTGAAAGACACAAAGATAAAGGCACATTCCTCGTCCCATATGCTAGGACAAATTTGTACAAATACTCCTTCTTTCCTAGTGCTATTAGAGCATGGAATGGGTTGCCTGAGCTAGCCAGAAAAAACAGTGACTTGGCAGAATTTAAGTCATTGGTTAATATGCATGACTAAATGCATGACGCGTAGGACGTAATCATCTTCTTTTTTGAAGTAACGTCTGTATTATATAAGATAAGATAAGATTCGCTAAACCAGGATTCTTTCTCGTGGGTAGGGGTAACAGATGTTCCATTGCTTTTTAATCTAACATTCATTATTTTTTTAAAGAGAAAAACAATCGCTCAAGAAGTTATATAAAAGAGTTATTGCCCTTTTAAAAACAAAATTGTTTAAGATGTTTTTTCTTGTTCAAGTTTGAAAATAGAAAGTATAAGGGAAAAAAATGTGTTGCTGTTTTTGAGGCTCTGTTTAAAACTGGAGTTGGCTTCTAAACGTTGTGATTAAAGACTGTGTCATTCCCTCCTTTCTATGAGATCGTTTCCTTATGTAGCCACTTGGCTCACCTTTTACTTTAGAACCTCTTATCACCATAAACATGTTTCGCTTAAGTTTTGAACCGCCGCTCACCAATGAGACGTCAAGGCTTTCATCAACTTCATCGTTCACGGAAGTTGCATTCTTTATCCATTGAAGCTTTTATTTCACAGTTAAATTGGATTTCTGGTGTGTCGTCCTTTTTTTGCAGAAAATTGGCGTCGACCCCCTTCTCTCTCTCTTTCTCTCTCTCTCTCTCTCCACATCGCACAAAACACTCCTATCCCTTTTGAAAAACAAAATCCCTGCTGCCACCTTCTCGCTGGTCTATATAATGAGAAGGCAAAAAAACTACAGTCATAAGGTCGAATGGTAACCGGATAAACCAGGATGTAATATTGATCCCGTCAAGACCCGCTATCTTTTGTTTTTTTAATTTAAACACTAAGCTCTGTCCCGAGGATATAGATTCAGTGATCGTGTGTGTGTGCGTGTGTCAATACGCATGTTTTCATCCATACTGTAATAACAAGGGAACTAGACGCTGTGGATATAAATTATTTGTTGCAATTGGCGGATACTAAACAACTAATTTGCTATAAAGGTATGTAATATGTTGCAAAGTTGTTGCTTTAAGCCCAATAATTAAGTATTGATAGTAGTTCAAACTTTTTTGTAAACTTATGAGTTACACTAGCAAAATATAAAGAAATACTTTTAAAAACAACTTTCTGAGGGGAAGAACTGTATATTTATAACCATAAATGTCAGTGCTGTTATTTTCATTTCCCTTACTATATTACTAAGTTAATTAATTAAGACTAATTAATTAGTTAATTAATTTTGTTTTGATTGATTCATATTTTGTTAGGGACAATGAATAATTGTGCAAAGTTTCAACTCGAATGGGCTGTGGGAGAAATAACGGTAACAAAATTTGTACCAACAGACAGACAGAGTGAGTTGATAGAAGCTTTATAAAAACAACAACAACAAAAAAAAAACAGAGATAATATTGAGAATTATTTATGTTATGCCCCATTTTTTTATGATCTCTCAATGATAGGGGTGCATGCTTATGGTTAAATTTAAAAACCAATTATTTTTAGCTGATAAAACGTTTTCACTTTGGAGATTTTCACGAGAAACTAAACAATGTCAAGGACGCTTCAAAATCGCCAAAGAATAAATGTTACAAATAGTAGAGCTACAAAAATGTATTCTGCTAAGTGACAAATTGCACCAATAGTATCATGTAACTTTAAGAGAACAGCTTATCAGCACATTATTTTACACCGGATACTACTAAAAGCTTGCTATTTATAGGTTTTCCGACATGTCTGAAAATCTCCAATATAAATCTAATAATAAACTATTGTTAAAATATAACCTTTAGTTGAAGAATACTGTTGCTGGGCAGAGCCTAGAAATAGTTCAAAGCTTTAAGTACCTTGGAACTGTATTAGACAATAAATTAAATTGTATTGCAAACACATATTACATCACACAAAAAAGGGCAAAGAAGATAAAGGCTTCTAAGAAACATTTCCTCCTTTAATGTTAGCTAAAAGCCTTCTCAATGTTTTACCGTACTCACATCTGAAGTAAATTTAAGTTTCAACATCACTGCCTAATGCCTGGTATGGCAATCTGAACATAAAAAAAAAAACAACTAAAAATAAACTTTATAAAAGTGTAAATGCTGCTTGTATATTCATATGGCTCCTTTTGGCTGGAAGGCAATGGATGCTCCCAGATGAGTCACTGGTTTTGGTTTCGTCTTGAGACGGGGCAGAATCTGGTGTGGCTAATCAAGCTAGTTCTAGAGCGGCAGACTTTGCCACAATTCGTTCAGGTGTATGCAACTGATTCAGGGCTAGCTGACAGGGCAGCTTTCTTTTTTTTTCCTCTTGATTAAGGCCGCTTCGTTTCTTTTGCTCTCAGCGAGGATGTCCGAGCACGCACAGTCTGTCTCCGGGCACTCCGGTCCTTGGCTATTTCTACCACGTACTTTCGTTGATGTCAGTGGTTCTCATGTCTCGCTTGCAGACATCCCTAGAGGTTAGTTTTGGGGGGCCCTTGTGTCTGACTCCCTCCACAAGCTCAGCATATAAGATATCTTTCTGGATTCTACCATCTGGCATGTGGGTGACATTTCCGAGCCAGCGTAGTCTTCATTGTGTTAGAAGAGCATACATGCTGTTCATATTGGCTAATCTCAAAACTTCCTGATTGGAGACATTGTCCCCCAAGAGATGCCCATTATGTGTCTCAGGCAGCGCAAGTGGAAACTATTCAATCTGTGCTCTTGGTACATGTATGTTGACAAGCTTTCACTGCCATAAAGAAGAGTGCTCACAACACAGGCATTGTAGACTAGAATTTTGGTTGCTGTGGTCAATTTGGCATTTTCTCAGACGCGCTTGGAGAGTTTTGCCAATGCTGTAGTAGCTTTTCCTATTCTTTTTGTCAGCTCATTGTCTAAATCTAGGTTACTGGCAATTGTTGATCCCAAGTATGTAAATCTCTGCGAGGTCTTGTGCCAGGATTTCGGTCTTGGAAAGACTTATTATAAGGATAAACTCTTGACATCGGCGAACAGCAGCTCCCTAATCAAGATACAATTTCTTTTTGTTTTGGCTTTAAGACATGCCAGGTTAAAAAGCCTTCCATAGGATCTACTGTGGATATATATTCCATCTTCCATGGATTGAAAAGCGCTGGTTAGTACGAGTGAGAGGAAGATGCCAAATAGTGTTGGAGCCAGTACACATCCTTGTTTTACACCGTTCCTGGTGGAGAATGACCTGGAGGAGGAGCTTTCAAACTGTACAGTGCCCTGCTTCTTTTTGTGAAAAGCTGACACTAGTTTCCTTAACTTATTTGGACAGCAAATTCTCTCTAGCACAGCAAACAGACCGCTTCTGCTAACAAGGTCAAAAGCCTTGGTCAAATCTATAAATGCTATGAAGAGGGGCTGCTTTTGTTCTCTGCTCTTCTCCTGTAGCTGCTGGAAAGAGAAACCCATATCTGTTGTAGATCTACCTCCCCTAAAGCCACACTGCGACTCTGGATAAACACGCTCTGCCAAGATCTGTAATCGCTTCAGTAATGCTCTACCGAAATTCCTTGTTCCCAGTACAAGCTTAGCAGTTAGTAAGATCATAGGCAGGGCCGCCGCGAGGGTTGTGGCCGCCTGCGTGCTGAATTTAAAAATGCCGCCTCCCCTTTTTTTTTTCTTGAAAAACAAATTCCAATAAGATTGAGCTGGACACCTTAATTTAGATGTATTTTCATCACAAAAAAAAGCCCTTTGCACTTAAAGCCAAACTTGCTAACACAACCAGTATTTTGATACTTTTAGTAGCATATACAAAAGCGCTTGGCTTCCAAACCAGTGGCCCCAGGTTAGAATCCAGGTAAAGACTGGGATTTTAAATTTCGGAATATTTTGATCTCCAAGTCCAGCCAGCTCTAATGGGTACCTGATATTAGTTGGGGAAAAGTAAAGGCGGTTGGTCGTTGTGCTCACCACATGACATCCTCGTTGACCCTGGGCCACAGAAACAGATGACCTTTGCCCTATAGATCACAAGGTCTGAAAGGAAAGCGTATACACAAAAGAATAAATGTGTTTTAATTCTACATCATCTTTTTTTTTAAAAATTAAACTGCAAATCACTTAACAATGCAATGACACGGTAGGGTGGGGGCTTTCCCTATGTAGGCCAATCCTAGCGATTAGACAGCGTGAAGAGTATATGCTATGTCCTCGTGGTTTAAGATGTAGATTAAGTCTGCTGCTATTCGTTTCTTAAACTGGTAACGTGTCGTGTTTACCTTTCTTTGCCTATTTATCCTGTTTTCTCAGTAGGATAAACAAATATCCTACATCCGCCATTATCTATAATGAGTACCCCAACAGTACCAACCTGTCTGTTCTGGGAATACGGGCACTACAGGATGAGAAGCACTGACATTCAGCGTTCCTTATAACCATTTTTAAACGACATAAATCGTTGAGCCCTAGATAACTGGGTAGGTCTGGGTCCCAATGCTTCTTCCCCCCACACCCTCAACCACACACACATGCCAACAAAACTTCAAATACGTGAAGTCCTCCCCCCCCCTTTTTTTTAAATTGGGCCCCGAAGAATTCTGTTTGCTCCAACCCCCCCCCCTCCCGGCCTCGGGCCTGATGTTAATATTAAAAGCCTTAACACTAACAAGCTCTACCATTTCTGTTCAACATGCACAACTAGTTGGCATGAATCTATATTTCTCGGGAAAATTAATCTATTATTCTATTTAGTAGGAAGTATTTATGGAAATTAAGTCCAAGTCGTCCATCAAAGGTTGATACATCAGGTTTGGAACATCAGGTTTGATACATACATAAGGGTTGGAACATCAAGTTTGATACATCAGGGTTGGAACATCAAGTTTGATATATCAGGTTTGGAACATCAAGTTTGGAACATCAAGTTTGATACATACATAAGGGTTGGAACATCAATTTTGATACATCAGGGTTGGAACATCAAGTTTGATACATCAGGGTTGGAACATCAAGTTTGATACATCAGGGTTGGAACATCAAGTTTGATACATCAGGGTTGGAACATCAAGTTTGATACATACATAAGGGTTGGAACATCAAGTTTGATACATCAGGGTTGGAACATCAAGTTTGATACATCAGGGTTGGAACATCAAGTTTGATACATCAGGGTTGGAACATCAAGTTTGATACATCAGGGTTGGAACATCAAGTTTGATACATCAGGGTGGATGCATCAACGTTCATCATTTATATAATACGTTCTTAGGTTACTATTTTTTTTTTAAATGAAAGCTTTAGGCATGAACTGTTTATCTGGACTAGGGTTTCCTCACAGCTTAATAGTGATGGGAAGTTAATTCACTTGGCTTGAGAATTTCCCCTTTATTTGTTTCGTAACTGGATAAAAAGTCCAACTCATGCATCACGCACTTTTACTTGGTTATCACAAGTAGGGAGTTGAACGACAACACTTGAAGTGGTTCATGGAAATTGTTCCTATTTTAATCGTACATAGTTCGTATAAGTAAAGATTTTGTTCTTAGCCTAATGTGCTTTGTCTGATTTTGGATATTTATTAAAATGGCATATGTCCAGGTAAGTCTGAAACGTACTTTGAATAGTAAGTAACCTTCCGTGTTTATTTTTACAAAGCTTATATCAACTCATTCAATCTATCTATCTCTGCCTTGTAAAAAGTTTGTTAAACTGATTTCTCCCACACCCATTCTCGGATCAAGTTCAAACTTTGCACAATTATTCATTGACATAGACAAGACACGAATCAATCAAAAAAATAAGTAAATCGATTACAGGTAATCAATTATATTGTTTGATACCAACATGGAAAAATTGATTCTTTCAGTATCCATAGATACGGCTAAATATGTAGAGTTTCCTCCCCTTAGTTAATTTAACACGCTATTTCTCGCACACCATTCTCGGATTAGGTTGGAACTTAAAAAAATTCTTTATGGTCCTTAACCAAACAAGATTCAATGGAAAAAAAAATTTATTGGTAATCAATTAATATGTTTGATATCGAAAAAACTTCTTTATTATTGAGATATGTAGTTGTAAGCGTGGAGTTCTTTCCCCTGGATAAGCTTTGTTTTTTGTGTGTTTATATATATTGCATTGTGATTCATAATAGATTTTCGAGTGATTTAGACGTAGACATAATGACATGGGTTGACATTACATTAATGACTTAAAACAAGAAAAAACATAAAAAGTACTTTTAAAATAACAGCAAAACTTATACGAAGTGTAATTCTATCTATTTGCTTGGACCTGTCGTGTAATTGAATGTGTAATTGAATGTGTAATTGACCTAGACCAACAACGATAAACCTGTACGATTTTATTTAGCGCTATTTTATGCTTTTAGCTTTCTCAATACACTATGATTCTATCACTTACCTGGACCGGTTGGAAAAAATGGGGGGAGGGGGGTAGATAAAGAAAGGGATTTCTGGGTACATTTTACTGTAATCGGTTTTTGAAACCATTTCCAAAAAAAAAGGGGGGTGGGGGACGACCTGAATTGAAACTCATGGTCCACGCCCACACAAATCGACATACTCACCAATCTGCTAGTGAGGGGCCTATGACTAAACAAGATTGTATAGTTATGCAATGTTTCTTTCAATTTTAATTTAAAACGGTGACCGATAAAGGGAACTAATCCAGCTCTGAACACTACTTCCGTCAAGTAAAATTTCTTTCACTTGTTCGAGATACCAAACAAATAATTAATTATTAATAGCTAATTATTTATTGGTTAATAGATTTGTTTGTGTTGTCAGTTAAAAGAAATAATTGTGCGAAAGTTCAGCTTGACCCGAGATTGGGTGTCGTAGAAACAACGTGTACAAACTTTTGACCAGACAGATAGACAACGTGAGTTGATCTAAGCTTTGTTATGACATAACGAAAAATATTACTTTATGTGTGTGTTCCAGGGTTTGGCTGTTAGCCGCATGGAAAACATGCACATTAAAAGGCATGATGACTTCAGAACTAATGTCAAACGTCTGAGCGATGAAGAGGACGAGGACATGGGTACGAAATTCGGATCCAAGGGACCACTGGAAGGCAAACAAGACCAAGAAATGTAATGTATAGCTAGATCAACCAAGTCTTTCAATATGTAGGCAATACCTTTTGATTTTGTTTTAAGATGGCCAAACATGAGTTCAATTGTAGGCCATTAGCCTGTCATAGAGATACTTACTTAATACTAATCTTAGTAGCAATCAATGCTGCCTTGTGTGGATGACTGCCTGGTCGTCTGGTATGCGCTAATGTCATCACAAGGGTATCGTTTAGACCACGACGTATTAACTTTCATTTTTGAGAGAAACTCGAAAACGTATAAAGCATAAACAAACATTTTTTTTTCTATTTTAAATTAGTTGCTCCTGTGAAATTAAATGATATTTGAAAAAAAAAAAAGTTTCTTAAAAGTAAATTTCAAATTCTGATTAACATTGTATTTTTAATAAATAACAATTTTAAAACGTCTCAGAGTCCAGTTAATCATTAGGAAACCCAGACACTGCCTGTGGAAAAGCAAAGAGTTTGGACTTTTTACTACATATTCGTTGACCTTGAATAGATCGTCTGCTCTAGACTACATCGTCTGCTCTTGGAATTTACCTCTTAAAGAAATCTTTATAAACAATTTGCCATTGTAGAAAGCTAGTCTGAGTGACTAGTCTGAGTAGCTTGGCTTTCTAATAAAATGAACGATTAAAACACGTTATAAATAAAATTAAAATATATTTAAAATAAAACCTCATAAGAAATAAAAAAACATTTAAAAGTATAAAATGTGTCGCACATTCTACATAATTAATTTAAATATAGGAGTAGTTTTTAATTCATTTTAACACCCTATGCATCATACAAATATATATATATAGGCTATATTTATAGTATGATGTTTAGGATTTTAGCTGTAAATTATTGTCTAGGTACATTGAAGACCTATACGCTCTTTGAACAATAAATACGTAATAAAAAAAATTAAAAATTAAATTGATAGCCGTTATAACAGCAAGCCAGATTAAGACGGGGTTAAGAAATAGTTAAAAATATGCGACCTAGTATTTCATTTTGATAGGTCTATTATCGTTTTTTTTTTCTTTTGATAAAATCAAATTTAACAAATGTGTCTGCCATCAATAAATCTACTTTATTTCGTCTATCAACATTACTACCCGCCCTACTTTTGATTATGAGACCCGTCAATGACGTCACTTGTTCTCTGATGTGGTTCTAATTAGGTCCTTATACGTTCTTGACCCTCCCCCTCCTTTTCACGCCCGCATTGTTGCCTTATGGGCCCACGTTCATTTAGGGGCCGACACCCGATGGTGTAACAACCGTGGGGCCAGGGCCGGATTTCCCTCTATGTAACATAAGCTCTAACTAAGGGCCTCCAAGAAATATTAAGTAGATACATACAATATCTGGACTTATATGGGGCCCCATATCTCAAATAGCTTAAGGTCTTTTCAACTCTAAATAAGGCACTGCATCTTATCTTATCTTATATAATAAAGACGTTACATCAAAAAAGAAGATGATTACGTCCTACGCGTCATGCATTTAGTCATGTATATTAACCAATGACTTAAATTCTGCCAAGTCACTGGTTTTCCTGGCTAGCTCAGGCAACCCATTCCATGCTCTAATAGCACTAGGGAAGAAGGAGTATTTGTACAAATTTGTCCTAGCATATGGGACGAGGAATGTGCCTTTATCTTTGTGTCTTTCAGAGTATTTTATTAAATTTTGTTTTTGCATTTGAAGATTATGGTTCAGTGTTTTATGTATAATTGCTACTTTACTTTTGAGTTTTCTTTCCTGAAGGCTTTCTAAATTTAGTGATTTTACTATAGGTGTTACTCTAGTCAAATGTGAATATTCATTTTTTATGAATCTCACTGCTCTATTTTGTGTCTGTTCCAGTTTCTTAATGTTTTCTTGAGGTTGAGGGGTCCCAAACGGAGGATGCATATTCTATTATTGGCCTAACCAAGGTTAAATAACATTTTAGTTTTATGTTCTTATTTGATTTATAGAAATTTCTTTTAAAAAATCCTAATGCTTTGTTTGATCTTTTTATAGTTTCATCAGTATGTGGATTCCATGACAGTTTTTCATTTATTATAATACCTAGGTATTTTGAGTTTTTAGTCTGTGTTACTGGTTTGCCATGAATAAGATAAGTGGAATTAATTTGTTTTAGTTTTTTTGTTACTCTTAACAACTGACATTTTTCTGGGTGGAAAGACATGCTCCAATTTGATTCCCATTTCTGTAATTCATCTAATTCTCTTTGTAAAATATCAGTGTCTTGTGTTGTTTTTATTGTTCTATATATTATGCAATCGTCTGCAAATAATCTAACTTTTGTTCCTGAAGTAATGCAATTTGGTAAATCATTTATGTAAATTAAAAATAGTAGTGGACCCAAGACTGTTCCTTGAGGTACACCTGAGGTTACTGTTATCGGTGTTGATTTAGAGCCATTTATTATTACAGTTTGTTCTCTCCCTATCAGAAAATCTTTAATCCACTGAGGCAGTGGACCATTAATGCCAAAATATTTTAATTTTTTAAGCAAACTATGGTGGTGAACTTTGTCAAAAGCCTTAGAAAAATCTAGTATGATAGCATCTATTTGTTCACTATTATCTAAACCTTTAGAAAAATCATCAATTAGTCCTATTAGTTGTGTTTCACATGATCTATATTTCCTAAAGCCATGTTGGTATGGTGTGTGAACATTTTGTTTGTCTAAGTGGTTTATGATGTTGCTACATATTATGTGTTCTAGGATTTTACATGTGATGCTGGTAAGTGATACTGGTCTGTAGTTTCTTGGGTCAGATTTTTCTCCTTTTTTAAATAGGGGGGTGACATTAGCTTCTTTCCAGTCCTTTGGTACTCTGCCCTGGTTAAATGAAGCCTGAAAGAGTATTTTGAACACTGGGGCTAGCTTATTGCTTAGTTCTTTGAGTAATCTAGCTGGAATACCATCAGGTCCAGACGCTTTATTTGGTTTGGTGTTGGCTAATAGTTTTTGAATTCCATTTTCTTGTACTACTATATCTTCTATGTTGTCTACTTGGTTCAAATTCAGTAATATGTCTTTGTCTCCTGGGGCTGCATGGCGCGTAAGGGTTTCATATGGCCTGGTCCCATGACTAATGACCAATTGTGGCCTACCCAACAATGCAGTTTTGTAAAAATTGATGTTAAAAAATTAAAAATTTCCTTAAAGTATCCTAAACGTCATATTAAAATGTATATAAACTTCAAAACATTGCCCATGTTTTCACCTAGAGTCACTGTAAGGAACTGCTTTCATCAGGTTTTTGTGATGTGATGACGGTGTGTTGGCTGTGACTCTCATTCTTTCTTGTTTTTTCCAGCTATGTTAATTAAACCGTTGAGAATATTAAGCATCTATTTTTGTTCTCATTTTGCTATTACCAGAAATCTAGATTTAGACTTCAGAGATATTAAAGAAGAAAAAGAAGCATCCTATTCTGTTACTTAGAGAAACGTTCAAGATGTTTTGAGCTCCTTATTTAGGAGGAGGTTTATAACAAAACATTTTAAGATAAAGCGATAATTACATTTATCGTGGAATAGTGTCTAACACTTGAATCGATGCTTTGTCGTTTGGTATGTGCACTGGAAAGTCATTCGAATGGTCTCGGGTTTATACCCTGAGACAGCATCAATGCTGCTTGTTTTCGAACCGAGTCATCAAAAAAAAAAAAAGGATAGGCCTATTGATTACTTAATTACTTCAACAAGCTTGCCAAACATACAGACAACATGAACGACTGAGAAAGGTGGATGGTCTAAACAAGGAGCACATTGAAGAATTGAAATTACCGAAAGTAACTCATCGCATAGTGAATGTTAGTTTTAACTTTATCATGCAACAACCTTTCATTTAGCGGACATTGCGAAGAGTATCGTTTAGGCGACACAAGTAACAACGACACTGTCTTTCAGTACATAGATTCTTAAGAAAACAAAAACATAAGCCTTTACCTCGACTCACAGATTCAAAATATTAGACCTGTTGTGCGATGGAATCTTAGCAGAAATACTAAAGGAGATCCAATCTGCGCCATTTTCTCTGTCATGGTTGACAGCGCTCAAAGAGAATTACAAATGTATTAAATTTGCATTTTTTTCTGAAAATGTTTTGTAAACAATTATGGTTTTTCAATATAAGCGGACAGTACAATAGCCTTCAGGTATTGTTTCAACAAAAGCAGCCGCTTACGCATTATTTTCACAGTGCTAAACAGTACTTAAACATGGTTTTAAATGATTGTCTCATGGAATGGTTTTTAGTAAATGTACCGATACATACAAACTACTGGATTTCTTTGTCACACAAAATATTTGTCATGTGGGGAGGGCCCATCAACATATTCTTGAACACGGGCCCACGGGAACCTTGCAACGCTACTGAGTATGACGTAATAATCTTTTTTTTAAGGAACGTTCGAAACTTATACCCCCATTCCGATCCCAGCCTAAAAACTGCCCCATTAACCAGAGAGAGATGTTAAAGGCTTTATAGATGCTGCCGACGTCTTGTACGAATTCCCAAGAATAATATAAAAATAATTAAAAGCCGTCAATTAAGCAGCTATGCCCGACTATGCCTGGTATTTTAATCCCTGTATTTATTTATGAACACTGTGTGTCACTTTAAAAAAAATGTAGCTTATCTTTAAAAATTGTTTGTCCCAAATTATGCCAATATTTTTTCGAAAAAAAAACAACAGGCAAGGAATTTAGAATTAAAAATTTATTGCCCAAATAAAGAACAAAATTGAAAGGTACGACGGATATATCTCAATCTTAGGTGATTGTAGTTCTAGTATTCTAGTTACCTTAGAGTGCGAGTATATCCCTTCTGGGAATACTACTTTGACCTACTTTTGATTTGATGTGTAAAGTGTGTCGCCCATTCTAACAGTTGTAGATAGATCTATGTGGTTTAGAAAAGATTGTAAAAATGACAGTGTATACCATTTAAATTATTGTGTGTTGACAAATGTCTTAAATTTAACACTTTTTATTTATTTATTTTTGTTTTTTGAGAGTTTAAGTGATTTCTTTTTAAATAATGAACATGAGTTCAGGTCAGTAAAATGAGCTCAGCCAATGAAATGCCACTATTTCCCGGAAGAATAACTTCATTAAAAAATGTATGTCGTTCAGTGCATTTAACCAAGCAAAGGGAAATTAGCCACTAAATGTGTACTTCCTGTTATTATTTAGGTTGGACGTGTTACCTTCAAGTATGGATCTGCCAGATAATGTCAGATCACAAACATCACTGTGTGAATTGCCATATGGAGTCACTTTAGAGCTGATGAATTCAATGGACAATGATAAAGGATGGGAACAGTTAGGTAAGGAAAACGAAAAAGTTACCGGACTTCCTTTGAGTCTTTGCTTAGCAATTCTGAATTCAACAGAAGATCTAGTCAAGACTCTAGACGTAGACTAAAGTGTGTGTGTTGTCTCTGAGTAGTCTGAGTGTGTGTGTAGTTAAGCCTGTGTTACTGTTAGTCATAGTCTGTTAGTGACGTAGTCAATTTAGTGTGTACTTTAGAATTAGATCTACAATCTAGTGACTAGTGTTTATAGAGAACTACTCACTTAAAAGTTTGACTAGTTTCCAGATGATTATCATGATACAAAATCTAAATCTAGAATACTAGATCATACTAATCTTAGATGATCATGATGACTGATAATAATATGAATAATATTACTATAATATAATATAGGGTAATAATTTAGATGCCCAGATACCTTTACTGACCACCATGTTGTTTTTAAGCATATTTATCTCCCTTATCTATATTTAACTTTCAATAACTTAAATTTTAAAGAGATTTTTGTTCTTATGCTGTCAACTTCTGAATTTTTAAGCGTATTTACTGAAATGAAGGTCTAAAAAATGTTAATAATAAATTGATTAAGTTGTTTCTTCTTTTTTTTTCAATAACTTTTTTTTTAAAGAGATTTTTTTGTTCTTATGCTATCATTTTAAATGAATTTTAATATTAGATCTAATAGCTGCTAGAAAAAAAGACAAAACAGCAAAAGAAAAATATTGGCAAGTAATTCAAGGGAGATAGTCTAGTATTAAGCCTTTATACCAAAATGGCGTATTTCCAATGACAATATATGGTAATAAGAAATAAAACTTAAAAATATATGAGTGTTTCTCCAGTATTGATGACAAATAGGTATTGGCTCACTAAAAAGTCTATAACTCAATAACTTCTTATTAAAATGTCACAATTTTCTTTTCATTTCACTTAGAAATGGTTTACCTATAAATTGTGATATTTTGAGCTTGAAAGGTGCATTGTGGAATTTTAAAATTGTAGAAAATGTGTGAAATAGTGCACAAAATGGCAACTTTTGATGTAACATGGAATACCAGGCTTAGGTTGAAGTAATATTCTACTAAAAGCAAAGATTATTGAACAGACATTTTTGTTGAAATAGGTTAACAATATAATGTTGTTGCATTATCTATATCTTTTTATTTTATAGTTACTTTGATATTACTTAGATGTCGCCGTAAAAAATGTGCCACAGGTGCATCACATGGTGTCCCACTTAACTTGAAATTTTAAACCTTTATCAATTGTAAACAAAGTAAAGGATTTTGCTCCCTAGTATGTTTTTGTTACTAAAAGCATCTATGATTAATTTACACAGTGTAATTTTTCTTTGAAACTGTAAAAATTTACATAATTTTAGTAAAATAGGTCTTGGGGTCCCAGGTGAAGCACCTCAAACGCGCTTGACAAAAAGAACAATATTTTTTTAAACAAAGTTATTAATGTGATGGGAATTAATTAATGGTATCTCTGATACTGCTTAGTACACAATAAGCTCCATTTTCTTGGGAAAAGGCTACATAGTAATTAACAGGAGACATTAATATTCATGGTGTCCCACATTTTTTCATTGTAGCACCCGAAACGCCTCATGTTAAATGATACCAGAAAATCTCAGAGATCTAGATATAAGAAGTTCTCTCACCAAAGTTTTGAATTATAATGAGAATTAAGCTTATTATTCTCAAGTTTGATCTAAAATACATAGAATACTATTTTTTAATCTAAGTTAATGTAAACCTTATTGTTTTATCATTGTCTGTGCTGCTTCACGGGACACTAAACAAGTCTTGATCTAGATAAAGTTCTTGTGTAGATTTAAATCTACTCTATATTTCAATTTATATGTAAATCTAGTTTTGGATCTTGTTCTTGGTACATTGAAAGTCATAGAGCTGTTTTAGTCTATGATTAGGTCATGTTTGAGGCAGTTATGTGTGATATATTTTAAAATGATTATTGAACACACACACACAAAGGTCTAGTACATTCATTTGTGGTTATAGAAAACTATTTTGTGATTCATTGATAAAAGACAAATTGGTAATGTATTTACAGACTTTAAAAAAATTGTATTTCAGCATGTATTAACAAAAAAAACTATATATTTCATATTGGTGTCCCGTTATAGCACCCGCAACATCTTGTGATATAATAGTTATGTTATAATAAATGCTTGAATTATTGTTGAGATATTGCAGCAAATAAAAGCCTATATATTTAGCTACAATGCAAGTATAGCATAAATTCTATTTTCTTATACAAAATCTTATTCAAAAAACTTTTACCAGTAGTGTTACAGGTGCTACGGTGTCCCATTTTTTAAATTGAGCGCAAACATTATGTAAGTGCTCAAAAACTTCAATTTCTCTATCTAGCTGCTTAATACAATAGAAACATTCAAATTATGCTAAGAAAGCAAACAAATTAACAGTTGTACTTTAATCATCAATGGTGTCCCGGTGATGCACCTGAAATACAATAGTGGGTACCCCTTTTGCCAGCACTGCTGAGGAAATGTATGTATTCCAATTCATTTTCTATTGATAAATTCTTAAAGTACAATGGGTGAAGAAATGAATACACTTAAAATGAAACCAAAAACTTCCATTTTAATTTTTGACCTAATGTGACACTTTTTGATACCAGTACTGGAGAAACACTCATATATATTTTAAAAACTATTTAACTCTGAGGAAATCAAGTTACATATTTGTAATCTGCATTTTTTTTTGTGCATATTCTTAAAATATATAAGAGAAACCTGATTTAGCGTTTCTAGTCACGTAAACTAATACCAGATATTTCTTTTACATGGCCAATTGTAAACGCTTACAATGAAATTATTATTGTAATTAAAGCATACACTAAAAAATCAGAACATTATGGTAAATTCTTAATCATCATTGCACATAGATATGATGTCTATGTTACTGAGTATAAATTTTGAGCATAGTAGTGATAAATATGTTCTAAATGTCTTTTAGCAATTATTCAAGGCTATAGTTACTGTATTTTACTATGATTAAAAAATTAAAATATTTCGGCATTAACGGTCCACTGCATCAGTGGATTAAAGATTTTCTGATAGGGAGAGAACAAACTGTAATAATAAATGGCTCTAAATCAACACCAATAACAGTAAACTCAGGTGTACCTCAAGGAACAGTCTTGGGTCCACTACTATTTTTAATTTACATAAATGATTTACCAAATTGCATTAGTTCAGGAACAAAAGTCAGATTATTTGCAGACGATTGCATAATATATAGAACAATAAAAACAATACAAGACACAGATATTTTACAAAGAGAATTAGATGAATTACAGAAATGGGAATCAAATTGGAGCATGTCTTTCCACCCAGAAAAATGTCAGTTGTTAAGAGTAACAAAAAAACTAAAACAAATTAATTCCACTTATCTTATTCATGGCAAACCAGTAACACAGACTAAAAACTCAAAATACCTAGGTGTTATAATAAATGAAAAACTGTCATGGAATCCACATATTGATGAAACTATAAAAAAAATCCAACAAAGCATTAGGGTTTATTAAAAGAAATTTTTATAAATCAAATAAGAACATAAAACTAAAATGTTATTTAACCTTGGTTAGGCCAATAATAGAATATGCATCCACCGTGTGGGACCCCTCAACTCAAGAAAACATTAAGAAACTGGAACAAACACAAAATAGAGCAGTGAGATTCATAACAAACGAATATTCACATTTGACTAGGGTAACACCATTAGTAAAATCACTAAATTTAGAAAGCCTTCAGGACAGAAGACTCAAAAGTAAAGTAGCAATTATACATAAAACACTGAACCATAATCTTCAAATACAAAAACAAAATTTAATAAAATACTCTGAAAGACACAAAGATAAAGGCACATTCCTCGTCCCATATGCTAGGACAAATTTGTACAAATACTCCTTCTTCCCTAGTGCTATTAGAGCATGGAATGGGTTGCCTGAGCTAGCCAGAAAAACCAGTGACTTGGCAGAATTTAAGTCATTGGTTAATATGCATGACTAAATGCATGACGCGTAGGACGTAATCATCTTCTTTTTTGAAGTAACGTCTGTATTATATAAGAAGATAAGATAAGATGATTATATTAACTTGCTCTGTATCTTTCTTAGATGTTGTTTAGATTTTTGCAATTGATTTATCAACCTTTTGTACTCATCCAATTGTTATCAAATTTACATACAATCTCATGATCGAAGACAACACATGAATCAATGAAAAAAACATTTAATTAATCAGTCATAATTAAATAATTTTATTTTTTTTATAATATATAGAAAAAATGTTCACGGCTTGGGGGAGATAAGCCTTTTGTAGAGAATTTGACAATGAGAAGTGAAGGATAGAGTAAAATAAAATAATTTAATTTTAATGTAAAGATTATATCAAAGAATATATATTACTATCTAAATTATATCAAAGTCTGTATGTATATGAATCAATTTTAAAGAAAACTTTGTAATGGTTTGGTTAATTAGCATTGTCTTAATGACCATTTACTCAAATGCTTTTCCTTCTACAAATAGACAGTGACTTGGTACATCAATAGCTACTGTTGCCTAAAAGACCTGAAATAATTAATATTCAATAAAATTTGAAATAGAAAAGCTCTAAAAAGTAGATAATAATAATTTAAAAAAAAACATTGGGTGTGAATTTCTCTTTAAATCATACTATACACACCACACACTTTTTTTTAATTGTTACAAAACTTATATCCACTCACTCACTGTCTGTATGGTAAAAGTTTGAACATGCCTTTTCTCCCATTTCCCACTCTCAGATGAAGATAAAACTTTGCACAATTATTTATTGAACATGACAAGAGATGAAACAATCGAAAAAAATAAACAATAATAAAAAAAATTGTTCATGATTAATTATTTAAATTTAGAAATAAGGGCAATAAATGCTTCTCAACAAGAGGTGTGTGTATATATATACATATATAAACTTGGCAGAAATGTTCCTTGGGTACCAACTTAGACCGTAGTGTATGTATTGTAGCCCTAGAACAAACTTAAGACCCTCAAAAAAAAAGTTGACCAGCTCTATGAAAGCATTATAACTTCATCGATCTAGGCCATGTTTACATGAGGAAACATCGAAGGATCTAGATCTAATTTTAAGAACTGCACTTTACACAGATAGTTTTTTACTTTGACACATGAAAATACAAAATATAGTCCATTTATTTCATTATTTAATCAAATTAACCTTTAAATTTGTGTTTCAAAAGAATTCATTCCTTATATCTGCGAATGTAGAATTCCTGATGAGCATTCTTTCATTAGTGAATACCGTAATGTTACACATCTTTCTATTCCCAGGTCTAAAACTCTAATTCAACTTTAAGATGATAGAACTTCTCTTCGCAAAGATTGTTTTATTACTTAAACACATGAACATACTAATTATAGTCCATTCATTTCATATTTTTATCAAATTAACATTCAAATTTGTTTTTCTAAAGCATTTTTCATGCATTCGTTCGCTAAAGCTGCAAAGCCGTGTTAAGATATTCTAATAGTTTCATTCATTCCCGTACATCTAATTAAAAAGGTCATGCATGCGCACGTGCAAAATAAACTCTATCCAAGCCAATATTTAACTCTAGATTACTCTAGATCTAGATCTATGTCTAACTCAAGATCTACTTTATTCTTTAACAAATGAACATACAAAATTAAGTCTATTCATTAAAAATTTTAATCAAATATATGTAGGCCTACAAGCAAATATGTTTATTTGAAAAAATGGATTTTAGTCGATTAGCTATTTTGACAGCACAATTCATACTATTTTTACATTCAACTCTGTGAAAGTATTATTATTTCATGGATCTAGGCCATGTTTACCATGTTTAGATCGAAAGGATCTAGATCTAATTTTTAAAACTACACTTTGCACAGATAGTTTCTTACTTTGACACATGAAAATACAAAATATAGTCTATTGATTTCATTATTTAATAATATTAACCTTCAAATTTGTGTCTCAAAAGCATTTTTACATAAATTTGTTCCTTATATCTGCAAATTTCTATATCCTGAGGTACTTTATAATCCCATTCATTTAACACATCGGGTAAACCCATTTTAATTGTACTTTATTTCCCATTCATCTCGGGCTACTTTCATTATTAATAGATGTGAATGTATCGGCTTAACGGGTAAACCCATCTTGGCAAACCACTTTTATTTTCGTGGCGAAAGAAAAAAATTGAAAGGGTGTCTAAAGAGAAAAACTTGAAAGGAACATTAGCTAAGTTTAACATACATCTTAATCCAATCCACTACATTAGTAATACACAAACTAAGGCCCGCAGTAAGGTCTAAGGCTAAGGGAGTAAACCCTAACAGAAAATCCGGTCCTGGAGCCCCGTAGGCGGGGGGACAGTAGTAAGACTACTGCTCTCTGGCAAACTCCTGCAGCCACCTGTCCCCAAATTGTGATGGCTCGCCATCCCTTTGGACCCGGTCAGTATGGAAGAGAGGCGTGTGCTGACGTGTGGGCAGCCCAGCACTCGCAAATTTACCGCCCAGGCTTTCCCCCAGCAATGGAGAGGTCACTCCATCTCTGACAGTAATGTCTTTGGAAAAACACGGAGAGTGGTAGTTACCGGTGATAAGTTCCTAGCTGATTGGCGTAAGCTGGAACGCCAGGGACCACTCTTGACGGTAGGAGGGGCTTTTTAGCCTCACTGGATAGCTACTGCCTGCCTTAAGCCGAGCAGCCCTCGGACAGTAAAGTGCTATCCCGCCACAGCTTGCCGCACCACTGGGTGCTTGGTGCTAAGACAAAATCAAAAAGCAAGCTGCTCACCCGCACCTGCAAATACAATCAAAAGAAAACCCTCAACATTAATGCGTTTAGCAAGCTGGAACATACGGACAATGTGTCCTGGCTTCAATACTGACCCTGAACTAGTCACAGACATGCGTCAAACAGCTATCATCGACAGAGAACTCAGCAGACTAAACATTGATGTGGCCTGCCTGCAAGAAACCAGACTGGCAGAAAGCGGATCTCTTACAGAAAGCAACTATACATTCTACTGGCAAGGAAAACCAGAACAAAGCCCTAGAATACATGGCGTCGGCTTCGCAATAAGAAACAGTCTCGTCCCCTGCATCGCGATGTTTCCCATTGGCAATGAAAGAGTATCACACATGAAATTTGCATCACCGCAAGGCAAAGTTAATATAATCTGTGCTTACTCACCAACCCTTGCTGCACCGGAAGAGGACAAAGACAGATTCTATCAAGCTCTAGAGGACGTAATTAAAAGTATTCCAAAATCCGAGCACCTCTATATAAATGGAGACTTTAATGCCCGTGTTGGTGATGGAAATGATGCATGGCCACAATGCTTGGGACCTCATGGTGTTGGCAAAATCAATGACAATGGCCAAAGGCTACTCGAGTTTTGTAGCTCTCATGAACTGTGTGTAACAAATACATTCTTCTCTGGCAAGGAACGCCATAAAGTCTCTTGGCAGCACCCACGCTCAAAAAGGTGGCACCAGCTTGACCTCTGCATCACCCGAAGGATGGATCTGAAAAGTGTCATCCACACCCGTTCATACCATAGTGCGGACTGCAACTCAGACCATTCACTAGTGCTAAGCAAAATCAAACTACTTCTCAAGAAGGCTTATACTTCCACTCAACCCAGAACTAGGCGAATTAACGTCAACCATGTAGGTGACCCAGAGAAGTGTGCACTCTTTGGCGAGCTCCTGAACAGTTCAATCCCCTCGTTAAGTAATGAAGAAGACATCTCTATCAGATGGGAGAAATTAAGAGATGTAATCTACGGTTCGGCAATCACCGCCTTTGGGCCTCAAAAACACAAAAATGTAGACTGGTTTGAGGCGAATCTAGCACAAATGGAACCTTGCATCGAGAAAAAGCGATCTGCACAACTCGCTCTCAAGACAAAGCCAAGTCCAAGAGCTTTGGAGGCCTTCAAAAGTGCTAATAAAGAGGCGAAACAAATGGCTAGAAAATGTGCTAACAACTTTTGGAGGGATACCTGCAACAGAATCCAAGACAGTCTCCACTCAGGAAATAGCAAAGCTCTATTTGATGGCATTAAAGCGGCCCTGGGTCCAACAGTGTCTAAGCCTGCCCCCCTTCTATCCAAATCAGGAGAAAAAATTACAGATCAAACCAAGCAGCTAGAACGTTGGACAGAACACTACCTCGAAGTCTATGCCACACAGAACACAGTAGACGATGTCGCCCTGGCTTCTCTACCAGATCTTCCAGTACTGGAATGCCTAGATGATCTTCCGAGCCTCAGTGACCTTAAAAAAGCAATTAACTGAATAAAAATTAGAAAATCTCCTGGGAGTGATGGTATCCCAGTGGAAGTAGTGAAAGTCAACGAATCACTCCTGCTCCCTGAACTCTATATTCTCCTCTGCCGCTGTTGGGAAACAGGACATGCGTGACGCAACTATAGTCACAATATACAAGAACAAAGGGGATCGGAGTGACTGCAACAATTACAGGGGTATCTCTCTCCTCAGTATAGTGGGCAAGATCTTTGCTAGAGTGGCACTATCCAGGCTGCAAGTGATAGCTTCTAGAGTCTACCCAGAGTCTCAGTGTGGATTCAGGAGTGGTAGATCCACTGTAGACATGATATCTTCTCTACGACTACTGCAGGAGAAATTCAGAGAGAGAGACAGACCCCTTTACATCGTTTTTGTTGATCTGACTAAAGCTTTTGACATGGTCAGCAGAAGTGGCCTTTTCAAACTCCTGAGGAAAATAGGTTGCCCTCCCAAACTACTGCAGTTCATTGAGTGTTTTCACGAGGAAACTAAATGCACTGTCAAATTCAATGGAGCCCAATCAGCACCTTTTGAGGTTTGCAGTGGTGTCAAGCAGGGATGTGTGCTCGCACCTACTCTGTTTGGCATATTCTTCTCCTGTCTACAACGACATAAACGAAGGTGTGTTTCTCCATACAAGATCCTCTGGAAAACTATTTAATGTTTCAAGGCTGCGGGCAAAAACCAAGGTTAGGAAGCTACTCGTCAGGGAATTCCTGTATGCTGATGATGCAGCTATTGTGGCTGATTCTGATATTCAGCTACAGTGCCTGGTTGACAAATTATCTGCTGCTTGCCAGAAGTTCGGCTTAAACATCAGTCAAAGCAAGACTAAGATACTTGTCCAAAACACAAACACTGCACCTCAAGTAAGCATTAATGGCCAACCACTAGAAATTGTTGATCACTTTTGTTACCTTGGCTCCATCATATCCAACAACACTCTACTGGATAAAGACATAAACAACAGGATAGCCAAGGCAATGGCCACCATGTCACGGCTGCAGAAAAGAGTCTGGGACAACATATTGCTGACTAACAGTACTAAAGCCCTAGTCTACCGGACCTGTGTGTTGAGCACCTTGCTGTACGGAAGTGAAACATGGTCAACCTACTCATGGCAGGAAAAAAAGCTGAATGTTTTCCACCTCCGATGCCTAAGGCGGATCTTTAAAATAAGGTGGCAAGATAAGATAACCAATGAGGAAGTGCTACAAAGAGCAGGGTGCCAGGACATCCGCTCTGTTATCAGCAGCAGACGCCTTGGCTGGCTTGGCCACGTTCGTAGAATGCCAGAAGGTCGACTTCCACAGGACATCCTGTATGGCGATCTGATAGAAGGCAGGAGAGCCGCTGGTCGCCCACTTTTACGTTATACGGATGTATGCAAACGCGACATGAAGCTCTTCAAAATCGACACTGGCAACTGGGAAGAGGTGGCACTGGACAGATCCTCATGGAGAGAGAGCATAAAGGAAGGGTCAAAGATTGCAGATGCCATACACAACAGAAGCAGAAAGAAGGGTGAAAATGCAACGGCGCCTGGTGATTATATATGCCCAACCTGCGATCGCAGCTGTGTATCAAGGATTGGCCTCTTTAGTCACACAAGAAGTTGCAAAGGGAAAAGATCGTCTCTCGAGACGTAAAATGCCACAGAAAGGCCCGCAGGCTAGTGTATATATATATATATATATATATTTAATCCCCTTATAATGCTTTGACATGTTTTTTTTTCCACTGCCCATTCTCATATCAATTTGAAAATTTGCGTTATTATATATATATACAGGTAGTCCAAATGCAAATAAAACAATGCATAATTAAAAAAAAACAAAATCAGTATTATAAAATTCTTCATGTGTTTTTCTCTATCGATTGTAGTAACTAACAAAAGCAGAGTCTACAAGAATATGATCACTAGCTTATAAATATTTTCCATATATATTGAAATTAAAAGGGTTTAAGGTTTATTTAAAAAATAGCTTTCAAATATTACAATGCCAGCCAACCTTTTATATTACAGCTGCTGCAGTAGGATACACTTTTGACAATCTATTACGTTTGGGACGCAAGCAAAAAGAAGTAGATGGCAGTCCAACTAAAACACTCTTATGGGAGCTGGGCAGCAAGAGCTATACAGTAAAAACTTTGTATGAAAAGTTAAGATCCAAGGAGAGAGTAAGAGATATGCAAATTTTATTAGCCTATGGTAAGTTTGTTTTGGAGATGATTTCTAGCTCAGCCATTTCTCCTTATTTTAGTAGATGCGCACACTTTTTCACAAACACATAATGACCCAAAACATATTGGTACAAGAGAGTGACCATTATTATCATTAACAAACTTTTGAAGAAAATTTAGGAAAATTTTGTTAATATATTTTGGAATTGAAGAGCATATTCTATTTGTTGAATGCAGCTACTGAGTAACTTAAATTCCCCTGGGCTTTATTTGTATTTGCACATTTTATGCACTTATATTGAGCTTGATGAAAATGTGAAGACTCAGATGTAGTTAGTGCAGCAATTTTGATCACAATGAAAGTGACTTTGAAATCAGATTATAAGACTTTAAGTATTTTCAATCTAAATGAGTGAAAAAACTGACTTTTGACTGTTACAAGTGTGAATACATAATTGACTAAAAAGAAGGATATAGCCTAGATTGCTCTGCTGTGCCTAAACCTTCATAAAATTACAAACTATTGCCTGTACAAAATGTTCTTCTGCATTCTAATTCTCTATTTGTAGACCTTAGCTAATTAGTGCTCTATTTGACAGGTGAACAGCTCAGTGGTATCCAATTCAGGCAGTTCTCTATATAGTTTTTTTTTCTATTGGGAAGTTTTATAGTCAGTTTCTTGCTCAGGCCTCTCAATAAAGTTTGCAGCTGCATATCAATCTGTGATGTTTAATATAAAAAGGTGTAAAAAACCCAACATTCTTATTGTTTCATGCCCTTCATGTGGTATGCATTTTGCACTGTCCCCACAATAGCCCTGAGTTTGAAACCTGCTGGCTTCCATCCCCTGCAGTTGTGCAGTCAGTTTGGACAGGGACATAATCTTCATTTCTGAAAAAAAAAAAACACTTTTATCTGGCAAAAATAATACAAAAAAAAATAATTTAAAAATTCATTTGCTTAGTAGGTTTATCACCCCTTTAAGGTATATACTGTAACGGATGCATGTGTAGTCAGATGTAGCTGAAGTATTTCTAGATATGCTTATGTAGACTAAGTGCGTGCGTACCTTGTATGATGTATTTTCAATCTGCTAGCTCTTCATGCACACCGTTACAAATAGAGATAAGGTACTGAACAGGAACACAGACTCAAATGACCAAGTTGACTCAAGGTGAACTTTAAACAAACGTTTATTACAGAATGGGCCACAGTCTTGTCTGTCACTATAGAACGATGTTATCCCCTTGAGAATCTAGCGGTAACTGATTTCTACACGTCAATCTTAACCTCTAACCCCAAAGTCTATGTCGTCATTCTAAAATATCCGTTCACTGTCAGTACATTAAAGTGCGTAACCCAACTAACTAAACTAGCTATCTAACAATACATACATTCCAAAGCCAGCGAATTTCAGAATTATGTAAATATACATTTTATAGACAAATGCACTATGTCTTTCACCAACATTTTTCTTATTAAAAAAAATCTGTTTGAAAAATTAGAGATGTATATTATTTTGGTGACTGCCTCCATCAAAAGAAATGAAGAAGTGTTTTGTTGGCATTTGTATTTAGTCTTATTTGTTTATTATGTCTGTTTCCTGAACCGTGGATTGAAGTTTCTGGGGGCGAATGTGACATTTTAAAACTTGTAATAAGTCATTTGAGCTTATTAATATTATGCCGCGTTCCTTGACCATAATATAATATCAACCTTGCTTCTAATTGACTTCACTGTTCATATCTGTGGCCGGGCTACAATTATTAGATTGCACTATTTCACTTTATTAGATTGCAGTTTTTTTTTCACTTTGGAGGAAGAATGACAGGCATTATCCTTTAGTTCTAGTGACTTTTATCACACTGAGTCTGCGGTGGTGTTTTCTTTCTCCCCCCCCCCCCAAACACAGCAACTCCATGCTACTGCAACTTACATCAACTAACTTATCTACAAGTCTCTTCAAACCCAGCCAGTCATTCCCTCCCACCCCACCCCCCTTGACAGGTCACTAAGGTCATAGGGTGTAGACACACTGCTACATTTGTTATCAATATTATTACAAGGCTAGTCCCATGTTCATTGAACATCTTTGATGAATGTTTTTAACAGAGCGTAAACCTTTTTTTTAGGGGAGGGGGGGATGGCGTTGACCTGTCTTGCCCTATTGTAAAAATTTCGCTCCCCTCCACTTGTGACAACGTAGCCCCTCAGTTTGAGAAACGCTGACCTCAACTTTCCACGTACCAAAAGGTGAAAAGACAAAACAAATACACACGTACGCATGTTCTACGTGACTCTAGTCTTAGTGCTATTATGTCCCTCTGTTTGTACACATCTAGTCCAGCAGTTCCTAAAAGAACATTATTACCAACGTTTGAAAAGGATACAATTGATCTGACATCTTGTTTCTTCTAAGTAAGAACTGTTCAACGTTCTCACGAGAAGTGTCTGCTACAAGATTTGGCTCAAATGTTTTTTTGTTTTTATATTGTAGGAAAACATTTGAATACGTATTCGCTAGCGCATTTCTACTCGACTTTCTCGTGTCCTAGCGGTCGAATTGACGAAGTTATCCCGCGTGACGTAACTCGTTCTGTTAACAACTTTTGCTTTAAAAAAACTAGTCGACCGGCGGCCTAGCATATGCTGCTTTTTTGCAGGGCCGACCTTAGGCCACTGCAACCTATGTGACCACAGTAGGAACCGCGCTAATTCAATGTTTATAAATTATTAAATTAAACCATTTTATAACTTAAAACAGATTTCCCGCGCCCTCCTGTCGATTAACCAGAAGCTCATGGAAATCTCCTGAATTTGCAAAATATACGAAAAGTCCATATGGAAATTTATAGACAAAAGTTGTCATTCTGGGGTAGGGGGTGTCACTCAATATGGAAAACACCAATCCTACGCGCGATAAATACAAACGGCATTATGCATAAGCGTAATTTTGTAATCTGGTGAAAGAAGCTTTTTGCGCATCAAACTAATGAAGAATTACTTGAGGTCAACAATTCTCAAAGATAGATTGAAACATTTGGTAATTCTTGCTATTGAGCGTGATCTATGTAGGAAACAGAATTATTATGAGATACTGTATGACTTTGCTACACGCAAGGCTCGTAAAGTAATTCTGTACGTAGTAAAGAATGAATAAAATGCATAGACGAATTTATTTTCTAAAACAAACTCTTAAATTTCACTTATTATCCGCTTCCCTACCCAAACTTGGCCCCGCGAAATCCGTTTTGCATAAGGCCCACAATTGTTAAGTCCGGCCCTGCTATTTAGTGATCTGTAAATGTATAGTAGATTACTTGTTCTCTTTCCATGACCTCTTGGTCACAATGGTTAACAGCCCAGCGCGCAGCCATCCGTATCGACGTGTGAATTCCCACTTGTTCCCCTCCCCCTCTTGTTTTTTCGTGTTGTGACTATCCGCAGAAATAAGAGAGTGATCTTTCCTTTACTTCTTCTTACACTTGTATATATAGAGAGATACTCGAAAAAAAAACAACAAACAACTTTTATAGTATCTTACGTCTTGCAACGTCTTTTGTGACTAAAGAGGCCAATCCTTGTTACACAGCTGTGGTCACAGGTTGGGCATCTGTAATCACCAGGTGCTGTTGCACTTTAAACCTTCTTTCCACTACTATTGTGTATTGCATCTTCAAACCGGGATCCTTCCTTTATGCTCTCTCTCTCGCTCTCTCCATGTGGATCTACCCTGTGCCACTTTTTCCCAGCTGTTAATTTCGATTTTTAAGTTTCATGTCGCGTAAATTATTTTTTTAATAAACAGTTCCTCGAGTCTGAATTGATTTAATGAGGATGCTGTGTGTATATATATTTTTAAATCTTAGCCAACACTATTCTACGGATCGTAGATCTAGAGAGAGAAAAACGGGGGGGGGGGGGGTGGATTTTGTGGCTCTCTTGGAGCTCTTCCCCAACACCCTGCCTTTTTTTTTGTATGGGGGGTGGGTGGGGGGAGAACAGTACTTTATTGCTGTTAACACAATTTATTTATTTTTTTTACCTTTCATTACGATGTACTAGCTTTTGGAATGCTTTCTGCTTATGGATTATTGTCTCTTTGCTATGTCGATCTTTCAGGATATTTTCTCATCGTTAGCTTTCAGTTCATGTATTTGTTTGTTGTTTTAATAGCAAGTTACAAGCAATTATCTGCCATTTGTTTGTTGTTTTAATAGCAAGTTACAAGCAATTATCTGCCATTTGTTTGTTGTTTTAATAGCAAGTTACAAGCAATTATCTGCCATTTGTTTGTTGTTTTAATAGCAAGTTACAAGCAATTATCTGCCATTTGTTTGTTGTTTTAATAGCAAGTTACAAGCAATTATCTGCCATTTGTTTGTTGTTTTAATAACAAGTTACAAGCAATTATCTGCCATTTGTTTGTTGTTTTAATAGCCTTGAAGTCCCACGAAAAGCGCTGCATAGATCTCGGTATCTAAACCTGCCTTGATGTCCCGTGAATAGAACTGCATAGATCTCGGTATCCAAACCTGCCTTGAAGTCCCATGAATAGCACTGCATAGATCTCGGTTTCCAAGCCTGTCTTCACTAAACCTGCCTTGAAGTCCCATGAATAGCACTGCATAGATCTCGGTATCTAAACCTGCCTTCACTAAACCTGCCTTGAAATCCCGACAATAACATTGCATAGATCTCCGTATCTAAACACGCATTCAAAGTTTTCACTTATCCATTTGTAACAGTTATGAAGTTCCGAAATTGACTTTCGTATCCAAACCTGCATTTAGGTAGTCCCTCTATTTTTAACTTTTATTTTACATTTATTGATTTGTCTGGCCTTGTTAAGTTAAATTCCTGGTCGGACATAGTGAGCTTACACCATACCACAATCAAACCGTCTTCCTTTCTTGGCTTGTATATCCTCGATTCCAATCCTTCTTTCCACATTTAGCATTCTCATTATTTTTTTTAGACAAAGCTTATATCAACTCCTCTGTCTGTCTAGTAAAAAGTTTGAACATGGTTTTTTTTTCCATTCTCGGATCGAGTTGAACTTTGCACTATTTTATTTTTGTACCTGACAAGACATGAATCAATCCAAAAAAAATTTCAAATTAATTAATTATTGGGGATTAATTATTTTGTTTAATATTGAAAAGAGGAATAAATGCTACTTAATGAGAGATGTGGATGCATTTATGGATTAAGATCTTTATAAATATTTGACACGTTTCTTCTCCCATTGCCCATTCTCAGATCAAGCTGCAATTTTGCATATTATTCATAGTCGATGACATTTAGTTAATTCGTTAGTGCTAAGTAATTAAATTGTGTTCTATATAGCAGCTATGGAGCTAAACCCTTTCATTTTCAGCTACATCGCAGTAATTAGCGTTTCTTTACCTTAGATAAGCTTTATTTATTTTTTAAAGTCATTTTCTTTTCCGGTATTTGTTTTGTTCTCTTGCCACCGTTATCCGTACTGTTGGTTTTGGATGAGTCAGCAGGTCTTGGTGAAGTTGTGTTTATCCGAACACGGAAGTACAGGAGACGTTTTCATTGGTTGCCCCCGTTTCATAAGTTGTCGCACGTACTCTCTAGTAGCTGTACAGACAGTAGAATCTACATGTGCTAGAGGACAGCTCCACTACCCGCAACACACGCCAAAGTCATTGAACAGAAGGTGTTTTGACTCCGCTCCCCGAAACTAAATCCGTATCCGTCCAAAGAAAACTTAATAAACGCAATATCCTTCATTGCACATGACGTTTGAGAGAAACGAGATATCCAATCACTTTGTTAGAACCGACGAACGCAATTAATATATTACATGCGCTTCCTATAAGTGTTACTGTTACTCACATTCAGAAATCAAATCTTTGGTTCGTCAAGATATAGGTCCAGCTACTAAATCTTTTTACTTACCTATATACGGCGAGGAAGTTAAAACATTTTTGTCAAGTCAAGGTAATTACAAATAATTACGATATTAGCAATTAGTAATCTCTCTTAATCCGAAAGAAATGAGTTCTACCGATGTGACATTGGAGAACAGTTGAACTATTACAATACTTGTAAACACGATTGCACTTTATTTATGTGATACTTAGCTGTATTTTATGATCACACCGCATAAGCACTAGAGCAGTTTCAAGACTGATGTTGATCTAGTCATTTTAATAGAGTTCAGCTTTTTAGCCAATCATTTCTTGTTACTGTTCATAGAAATATGATTGCCCTCATTAAATAGATCTAGGTCAGTGCTAGGAAAAAATCTTCCTTCCCGGAACTCTTTTTCAATGAAGAAAAGAAAAGGGGGTCGGGGTGTATATTTACATATATTCCAGATTGCAAGACATTTAATTCTACCGGAGGCAAGTGTAACTTGTGTATATGTCACTATTAGTTGTGTTAACTTATACTCTTCTTCTTCTCTAGTGGTTTCAAGATCTGGCAGCTCTCCATATAGTTTTTGTTCTGTAGGGGGGTTTGGGACCAGTGTATTGTTCTGGTCTTTCGATAGAATCTGCAGCTTTGAAGGACATGGTCGGCACTCTCTGGTGATAATCCGCAAGTGAAGATCTCTCAATATTTGGCTTCTGGAACATATATTGTCTCATTCTGTTGTATCCGGTTCTGGCACGAAATATGATATCTTGGTCTTGTCGGGAAAGCTTGAAATAGGAAACGTTTTGCTTGACATTTTGTCGAGAGCTTGTCCATTTCTCATAATTCTACATTTGTTTTCGATTGTTTAATCCTTCCCCCTTGTTTGGCTTATATGTTTGCTTTTTGTTGATTGTCAACACTTTTTTTTGTCAATGCTATAATGCAGTGATGCCTAAACTGTGACCCGAGGGTTACTTCTGAACTCTACGCATGAGCCACGGTGCATAATGAAGCCTCAACAAATCGGTTCTTTTGGACTCAACTTTTTATTTTATGTTGTTTTTTTTGTTTTTGTTTTTTTGCGAAACTGCTAGTTTTGCACAGGCCAGGCCTCTGGGCCGAACAAGGTTTGCCACCACAGGAGTTGTGGCTTTGTGATAAGGAAAACATTTGGTTCTAAATCTTTTAAAAACATTTATTCTAATAATATTATGAAAACAAATAGCTTACAATAAAGAAACCAACAAAATTACATTCCTTCCATTATGATGCTGATGACTTTTTGTAAGTTTTCTTTTCAGTAGCTTGGTGCTCTTTTCTTCTGAGCTCACCAGTAGCGTGGTGCTCTATCTTTTGAGCTCACCGGTAGCGTGGTGCTCTTTTCTTCTGGGCTCACCAGTAGCGTGGTGCTCTAACTTCTGAGCTCACCAGTAGCGTGATGCTCTTTTCTTCTGGGCTCACCAGTAGCGTGGTGCTCTATCTTCTGAGCTCACCAGTAGCGTGGTGCTCTATCTTTTGAGCTCACCGGTAGCGTGGTGCTCTTTTCTTCTGAGCTCACCGGTAGCGTGGTGCTCTATCTTCTGGGCTCACAAGCCAAACTACTATGAGCGAAATGTTAACTTGAAACAAATATTGAGTTCTGGACTACAGTTGACCTCCCTTCAATTATAAAGTGAGTGCGAGTTGATTGTTCGTATAGAAGAATGTGTGAGGGTCGCTGTTTGAACTAGCGAGCAATCTGTAGATCAGGGGGAGGGGAACGTTAGTGATATTCGTTAGCCTATGAGGAAAAAATTAAACGTTGTGTTAGATCAGGGGTTCTCAACCTGTGGGTCGCGACCCCTTTGGGGGTCGAATGACCATTTGCCAGGGGTCACCTAAGACCATCAGAAAATTGGGGGGGGGGGTTGAATTTTTTTTTTATCGGAAGTTTTTTTTTTGGTATGTTCTTATGTGTTGTAACATTTTTGTACCATAGTGGATATAGATTTGTATTGTGTATGATAGCGGTGGGACATTACTCAAATAGCATTATTTCCAAATACATTTAGAAACGATCGTCAAGTTTCAATAAATAAAAAAAAGTGTCGGTGACAAATATAAACATAGACATATTGCAAGACGATACAGAGGGCACTTTGAGTGAATGTAACATCCTTGTTTGATAGTAGACATGTTTTATTTATTTGTTCTTCTTTGTGTTTCTTTTTTTTTTATACTTGTCTTTTAAAAATTGATGTTACAGACCACATCATTGTTGTTACAAAATATATTTTTTCAACAAATAAATGTACTGTCTATCAATGCATCGAAACACCATTGTGGGATCAAACATTTCTTTGGTGAAGATCTAATCACGTCGTGAAGAAAATTCAATTATTAGGCCATCGTATTATAGTCAATGGAAAAAATGTTCATTATGTAAGAACTCATGAACACAGACTTCGAACAAAAGAAAGTTAATAAAAGAAAGAGAATGACAATTTTTTTTTGCGGTATAGTTTAAGCAGAAACCCGATGCAAATTTTGTAATGAAGTTCTCTCTGCCGTATGTATTGAGGTCGAACAAAAGTCCGAACTTTGCCGATTACGACATACAGTAGTTTAGTTAGACTCAGATGGCAAGTACCATAATTGAAACATATCAGCCTATGAATCTTCTTGTTCTGAAACCCCACACCACTACCAAGCAGTTATTGTCAGTGGCCAAAGATATGATTGGAGCCAAATTTATTAATAAATTTAGTGTAATTTGCATACCACTATTTACAGGAGATTAGCTGACATGTCTTCTGATATTAATGAAATGATATCTGCTTCTTATACAATATTTAGCATCCAGCTTGATGAATCCACAGGCGTTGTAAATTGTTCACAATGACTAGTTCCGGTATACTTAAGATATACCGCTATACACAATGACTAGTTCCGGTAGACTTAAGATATACCGCTATACACAATGACTAATTCCGGTAGACTTAAGATATACCGGTATACACAATGGCGATTTCAAAGATTAGTCTCAACGCAAAACTCTTTCAACGACCTCTACAGCGCGTGATGTAATTAACAAAGTTGGTTAAATTGAACAAGTAAAAGACTTCTTGGAAAAATAATTGTGGCATCTGCACAGATGGTTCTCTAAGTATGCTTGGATGTCGGTCTGGAGGTTCTATGATTGGTACAGAATGAGTCCCCATAAGAATTCATCCTAATTCACTGTATTATTCATCGACATATATATTAGCAACGTCAATAGCAATGCATCTAAATATTTCTCTTCAATGTCAGTTACAAAATTCTGGATCAATTGTTTGCAGTCACTCTGTTCTAGATGAGAGTTAATGTTTATGAAACATGTTTTTTTCTGCCTGTTAGTTATCGTGTCTAAAAAAGAAATAAACTTGATGCAGAAAATGTGAATTCCTAACCTAGTGAAATAAAAACAAGCTCAAACTTTCGCACTAACGTTGGCGTGTTTGTTATTTCTGTGGCGCCACATTTTCCATGCTAAGTAATACTTTTTAAATTGTACATTATGTATGTTACGTGAATATTATAAACACGCAATAGCAAAAACCAATAAATGAGAATCATAAAATATACTTTTTCAAAAATGTAAGCACTAATTTATTTTACACTAAATATATATGATACGATTCTAACAATTAAATTAACATCATAGATATTAGTTTTGATAACCATTTTATAACATTAGCTAAATCACTTTGACCTAGACCTATGACAGTTTTTTTTTTGTTTTGGTTGGGGGTCGCCTCCTAGTGAAAAGTTGTGTTAGGGGTCGCGGAGGTAGAAAGGTTGAGAACCGCTGTGTTAGATAGTTGTATTATTTTATTGGTTAAAATATGATTGTTAGATTTCATGAGATGTAATAATTACATTTACTGAATGCTGACATAAAATAAACATCTGCCGAGTTTCTATATTATGAATGAAACTAAAACCTTAGATTCTAATCTTTGTGCTTTAAAATAAGGAACATCGATTTGACTGGGTAGAAGTTCCAAACTTTTGGGTTGGAATCCAGATAGATTTTTTTAAATTAGATTTTCACAATTTGAGTTAATTCAGCTCGAATAGGAATCAGCTAGGGGTCATTGTGTTAGCCCAACAACACCCCCGTAAACCTTTTTGCTCAGAAACGTGTGCTGGAGACATCGTTGGCTCTATGAACCGCCAAGATCTGGAACGGGAACGGGACTTCTTTCTAATAAGGTTAGAGTTATGTAAGGTCATCGTGACAAAACGTAGAAAAGTTGATTGTGCGCAAATTTGTGGCTAGAGGGTATGGTTGTGATAGGTTGTGCTAAGAGAGAATCATTGACAACAGCGGTTATTAACCTTTATAAAATCTGCGACTCCCCCCCCCCCCTCTTTTTTTTAATGCGGCGACGCCAACCCTAAAGTTAGTTTCATTCATTAACCAAAGTAACCAAACTTTTGCTGAAAATAAGTTAGGCCTTAACTCTTGTCAGCTTTACATCTAAACTACTGGGAATGTCTACAACTGTCTGTCACGAACAAAGTAAATGACCATTACGATGATACCAAAATCCTTGTTAATTTTCGGGGTCGTCCAGTTGAGTTCTCTGTAAACAGGACTTTGAATGTCATTGAAAAAAAAAACTGCAGGATGTTTTCCAGGATCGGTCAGTCATACCAGTATGACGCACTTACTTACTTAAAGAAACTGTGGCAATAATAAAATAGTGAACAAATAGATGCTATCTTATTAGATTTTTCTAAGGCTTTTGACAAAGTTCAACACCATAGTTTGCTTAAAAAACTAAAATATTTTGGCATTAATGGTCCACTGCATCAGTGGATTAAAGATTTTCTGATAGGGAGAGAACAAACTGTAATAATAAATGGCTCTAAATCAACACCGATAACAGTAAACTCAGGTGTACCTCAAGGAACAGTCTTGGGTCCACTACTATTTTTAATTTACATAAATGATTTACCAAATTGCATTACTTCAGGAACAAAAGTCAGATTATTTGCAGACGATTGCATAATATATAGAACAATAAAAACAATACAAGACACAGATATTTTACAAAGAGAATTAGATGAATTACAGAAATGGGAATCAAATTGGAGCATGTCTTTCCACCCAGAAAAATGTCAGTTGTTAAGAGTAACAAAAAAACTAAAACAAATTAATTCCACTTATCTTATTCATGGCAAACCAGTAACACAGACTAAAAACGCAAAATACCTAGGTGTTATAATAAATGAAAAACTGTCATGGAATCCACATATTGATGAAACTAAAAAAAAATCAAAGCATTAGGATTTATTAAAAGAAATTTCTATAAATCAAATAAGAACATAAAACTAAAATGTTATTTAACATTGATTAGGCATATAATAGAATATTATGCATCCTCCTTTTGGGACCCCTCAACTCAAGAAAACATTAAGAAACTGGAACAGACACAAAATAGAGCAGTGAGATTCATAACAAATGAATATTCACATTTGACTACAGTAACACCTATAGTAAAATCACTAAATTTAGAAAGCCTTCAGGACAGAAGACTCAAAAGTAAAGTAGCAATTATACATAAAACACTGAACCATAATCTTCAAATACAAAAACAAAATTTAATAAAATACTCTGAAAGACACAAAGATAAAGGCACATTCCTCATCCCATATGCTAGGACAAATTTGTACAAATACTCCTTCTTCCCTAGTGCTATTAGAGCAGGAATGGGTTGCCTGAGCTAGCCAGGAAAACCAGTGACTTGGCAGAATTTAAGTCATTGGTTAATATGCATGACTAAATGCATGACGCGTAGGACGTAATCATCTTCTTTTTTAAAGTAACGTCTGTATTATATAAGATAAGATAAGATAAGTGGCAATGGGTCTGCCTCAACATAAGTGATGTATTTAATCACAACAGGAGTTTGCCTCGAGTGAACGAAGCCATCATCCGGGCGAATCCATTCGCTCTCTCGAGAAAGAGAATCATAGATCTCGATAACATCTACATCTCAAGTGATCAGCAGCCTGCTTGAAAACAAAACACACAAACACACAACAACACGCATTTGTTTGATATGTTTCGTATGTGCCTTCAGAGTTGAATATAGTCTACATCCTAGCGCAAACGTCCCGCAGGACGATAATGGACGGTAATGGTCAGAGTATGAACCGGGAACATCGATGTGACCGCACGACACTCCAGCGCGCACATCGCACGAGCAGACAGCGTATAAAGTTGATCTATTAAAATGTACTGAGTTGAACTTCGCATATATTTGACGTTATCGTTTAGTTCAGAAGTTAAATTAAAATAAAATTACACGAGAATAATGCTACTGATTTGGAGCTTAGTTTTAGTCATTAAGGATCAATAAAGCAGTCTTAGTCTTGTCATCGCAGCCTTTCCCGTTCATGTTTCAGCTTCATATTTGAACTCATTTTCATTTGTGCTCATCTTCGTATTTATACACATTTTCATTTGTGTTCATCTTCGTATTTATACACATTTTCATTTGTGTTCATCTTCGTATTTATACACATTTTCATTTGTGTTCATCTTCGTATTTATACACATTTTCATTTGTGTTCATCTTCGTATTTATACACATTTTCATTTGTGTTCATCTTCATATTTGTACACATTTTTCTTGTGCCGTAGATGCGCTCTGTTTCAGAGTCTTAAACGTTCTCTCACTTTCACACACCATGTTCTCTCACTTTCACACACCATGTTCTCTCAGTTTCACACACCATGTTCTCTCAGTTTCACACACCATGTTCTCTCAGTTTCACACACCATGTTCTCTCAGTTTCACACACCATGTTCTCTCAGTTTCACACACCATGTTCTCTCAGTTTCACACACCATGTTCTCTGTTTCACACACCATGTTCTCTCAGTTTCACACACCATGTTCTCTCAGTTTCACACACCATGTTCTCTCAGTTTCACACACCATGTTCTCTCACTTTCATACACCATGTTCTCTCACTTTCACACACCATGTTCTCTTACTTTCATACACCATGTTCTCTCACTTTCACACACCATGTTCTCTCACTTTCACACACCATGTTCTTTCACTTTCACACACCATGTTCTCTCACTTTCACACACCATGTTCTCTCACTTTCACACACCATGTTCTCTCACTTTCACACACCATGTTCTCTCACTTTCACACACCATGTTCTCTCACTTTCACACACCATGTTCTCTCACTTTCACACACCATGTTCTCTCACTTTCACACACCATGTTCTCTCACTTTCACACACCATGTTCTCTCACTTTCACACACCATGTTCTCTCACTTTCACACACCATGTTCTCTCAAGATAATTGTTCCCCTTTGTCTCTTGCTATTCCCGACGATGTTTGCAGCCTCAACCCAGCTGGTGCTACTAGCCTCAACCCAGCTGGTGCTACTAGCCTCAACCCAGCTGGTGCTACTAGCCTCAACCCAGCTGGTGCTACTAGCCTCAACCCAGCTGGTGCTACTAGCCTCAACCCAGCTTGTGCTACTAGCCTCAACCCAGCTGGTGCTATTAGCCTCAACCCAGCTGGTGCTACTAGCCTCAACCCAGCTGGTGCTACTAGCCTTAACTCAGCTGGTGCTACTAGCCTCAACCCAGCTGGTGCTACTAGCCTCAACCCAGCTGGTGCTACTAGCCTCAACCCAGCTGGTGCTACTAGCCTCAACCCAGCTGGTGCTACTAGGCCTCCAGTGACCATTCGGCGTCATGTTATACGAGAACAGACTTTTGTGTGTGTCTACCGCATTTGTTTTCTATTACTCCTTTCATATTGTGCATTGTGTTTCAGGGAATAAAAGTGTTTCTAGTTTTATGTGTGCATGTTAAAAACCAGTGTTTCAGTGGATAGCATAAATGATTGTCAATGAATCTATGTACACATTCGCCATCTTGGAAACAAATGACCGATGCATAACAAACCGCCATGAGTCTATCAAAACGAAAACAAAGCGAACCAAGTCAAAAGCAGGAAAAGAGAACAAAGGGTCTATCTGCCTCATATTGTCTTGGGCAATGTTAGATCACTAAATAACAAAATGGAGGAACTTGATTGTTGCTGCAGACATTTCTACCGTGAAAGCTCGCTAACCTGTCTCACTGAAGCATGGCTTAATGAAATTATTCCCGAAGCATCAGTAGACTTAGATGCGTTTCTAAGATCAGACAGAACAACAGATAGTGGCAAAACGAGAGAAGGAGGGCTGGCCATTTATGTCAATAAACAGTACTGCTGTGTCAACAATACTTCAATCAAGACTAAAGTGTGCACGACCGATATTGAACTACTATGTAACAATCTCAGGCTATACTACCTGCCGAGTATACACAATTTTACGCCATACTTGTGCATATACCACCCACAGCCAACACAGAGAAAGCAACAAAACATTTACTTGACATTGTATGTACTTATATGAGGAAAAGTTCTTATGCTGCCCGACTAGTTATGGGAGATTTCAATCATCTTTCGTTAGCTCAACACTTGCCAACATATAGTCAATATGTTAATTGTCCCACACTGCACGATAAAACCTTGGACATGTGTTATAGCAACATAAAAATGGCCTACACATTTCGATCGTTATTTCCCTTCGGAGAGTCGGACCACACAATGATCCATTTTGCACCCATGTACAAACCGGTTTTAAAAACAACAAAACCCGAAGTACGGTCCATCCAGTTACGGTCTGATGACGCTGTTTTACAGCTACAAAGTTGTCTGGAGCAAACAGATTGGGGCATGTTTGTAAACAACTGCCCAGACATAGATGAACTTACCACAACTGTTAATTCGTACATCCAGTTCTGTGAAAACATGATTGTACCAAAGAGGAAAATTAAAACATTCAGTAATAATAGACCCTGGATGACCAACATTAAAAATTAACATTCTGTCGTCATCGAGAAGAAAATACAAGTCTATTTATAAAGCGCTGGTTATGAGTGTGCATGTTATTCGTGTGTGAATGTCGTTCGTAAGTGCATCTATATTGTTATTGTAAAGTAGTTACGCTGAGGTTGTCAATTGTAGTCAAACCGAATTTCCATTTGATTGGATCAATAAAAGTTATCTTGCATCGTTAAGTGGGCGAGTGTCCTTTCCGCAGATCTTTGTTGGTGACACTCACTGCATGCGACTCCTGACTGCGACTCTCTCGTATAAGCCAGCTGTAATATTTCAATGTTTCAAGCCACCTGTCACATTTATGTCTGGCCCCAGCTGTAAAAAATCGTCTCTTGGCTACTCTGCGGCTTTGGTAATTTTTTTAAAGTCATAGTACACTAATCTTGTTAGCTGACTTCTCACAATGGACCAGCGACAATTAAGCCAAGGCGTTATCTTTGCATACAAGCAACTTCCGTGTCTTGGAGGAAAGAAGAGTTCATTCTGACAAGCCCGGAATTACTTTGCGTCTTTTGTGGAGCAATTCATGATTGCCTTGTAGGCTTCCTTTTTGTTTGTCTAATGAGGTCGTTGGTTCTGTGCCTCGAAGTTTGTTTTGTTTTGTTTTAACAAGGAAGTATATTGCCCGAAATTT
>JAZGLO010006208.1:0-41546 GCA_036873155.1 Biomphalaria sudanica
TATTTAACTAATTTCTATTTATGCTTTATACATATGATATTGCTTTTCATGGGCATACAGAAAATAAAATACATAGGTTTTACTGAAAATTTTGCGGGTTTTCGCGAATTGCGGTGATCAGGCAGCGAATCTTTCAAAACTGGGCCTTAGGTAGCACCTTATTTATAAAAGGAACCTCTATACGAAATTTCTCGTGAATCTCTTTGCCAGTTTAAGATATATCTTGATACATAAATCATTCAGAGATATTTTACAAATATAGTATGGATTTCAGGTTTACTATATCAAATGGGTGCTTAAAGTCGAAGCATTAACTGGCACCATTATACAATGACTTATACACATTTATTTAATTGGGCATTAAATGACAGATAATGAAATGAAGGGGGATTAAATGACAGAGAATGAAATGGAGGGGGATTAAATGACAGAGAATGAAATGGTGGGGGATTACATGACAGAGAATGAAATGGAGGGGGATTAAATGACAGAGAATGAAATGGTGGGGGATTAAATGACAGAGAATGAAATGGAGGGGGATTAAATGACAGAGAATGAAATGGTGGGGGATTAAATGACAGAGAATGAAATGGAGGGGGATTAAATGACAGAGAATGAAATGGTGGGGGATTAAATGACAGAGAATGAAATGGTGGGGGATTAAAATGACAGAATGAAATGGTGGGGGATTAAATGACAGAATGAAATGGTGGGGGATTACATGACAGAATGAAATGGTGGGGGATTAAATGACAGAGAATGAAATGGTGGGGGATTAAATGACAAAGAATGAAATGGAGGGGGATTAAATGACAGGGAATAAAATGGAGGGAGATTAAATGCCAGAGAATGAAATGGAGGGTGATTAAATGACAGATAAGGAAATGAAGCGGGATTAAATGCCAGAGAATGAAATGGAGGGTGATTAAATGACAGAGAATGAAATGGAGGGTGATTAAATGCCAGAGAATGAAATGGAGGGTGATTAAATGACAGATAAGGAAATGAAGGGGGATTAAATGACAGAGAATTAAATGGAGGGGGATTAAATGACAGATAAAGAAATGGAGGGGGATTAAATGACAAAGAATAAAATGGAGGGGGGTTAAATGACAGGGAATGAAATGGAGGGGGATTAAATGCCAGAGAATGAAATGGAGGGTGATTAAATGACAGATAATGAAATGAAGGGGGATAAAATGCCAGAGAATGAAATGGAGGGGGATTAAATGACAGATAAAGAAATGGAGGGGGATTAAATGACAGGGAATGTAATGGTGGGGGATTAAATGACAGAGAATAAAATGGAGAGGGATTCAATGCCAGGGAATGAAATGGTGGAGGATTAAATGACAGAGAATGAAATGGAGGGGGATTAGATGACAGGGAATGTAATGGTGGGGGATTAAATGACAGAGAATGAAACGGAGAGGAATTCACTAACAGAGAATGAAATGGAGGCGGATTAAATGACAGTGAATAAAATGGAGGGGCATTAAATAACAGGTAATGAAATCGAGAAGGATTAAATGACATGGAATGAAAAGGAGGGAGATTAAAAGACAGGGAATGAAATGCAGGAGGGTTGAAGGACATGGAATGAAATGGAGGCGGATTA
Organism: Biomphalaria sudanica; assembly: GCA_036873155.1. Classification (NCBI taxonomy): domain Eukaryota; kingdom Metazoa; phylum Mollusca; class Gastropoda; family Planorbidae; genus Biomphalaria; species Biomphalaria sudanica. The sequence goes on from JAZGLO010006208.1 coordinate 1,619, forward strand.
AATGACAGGGAATGTAATGGTGGGGGATTAAATGACAGAGAATGAAACGGAGAGGAATTCACTAACAGAGAATGAAATGGAGGCGGATTAAATGACAGTGAATAAAATGGAGGGGCATTAAATAACAGGTAATGAAATCGAGAAGGATTAAATGACATGGAATGAAAAGGAGGGAGATTAAAAGACAGGGAATGAAATGCAGGAGGGTTGAAGGACATGGAATGAAATGGAGGGGGATTAAATGACAGGGAATGTAATGGTGGGGGATTAAATGACAGAGAATGAAACGGAGAGGAATTCACTAACAGAGAATGAAATGGAGGCGGATTAAATGACAGTGAATAAAATGGAGGGTCATTAAATAACAGGTAATGAAATCGAGAAGGATTAAATGACATGAAATGAAAAGGAGGGAGATTAAAAGACAGGGAATGAAATGCAGGAGGGTTGAAGGACATGGAATGAAATGGAGGGGGATTATTATGGAGTGTCGCCTAAGGATTCAAACCGTGACCCCATTCCTTAATGTCCAGTATGAGGTATGTGCTAGGACGTACCGCAATAAAGAAACGTGAACTTAATTAATTTTTGAATTCCTACATAGTAGTAGCATTTTCATTCCCTTCAATTGCGTTTTTTTTTAGCTTTCTAGAAATACAAAAAAAAAAATCACGGTTCCAAAAACTATACGTAGTAACACACATTTTACGTTTATATGTGTATTATTTTAAATATTAAATATGAGAACGCAGACACAGAGTCAATGGTAGAAAAATTTCGCTGTCAATTAATAACAAGCATCTCATTAAGAAAGTTAATTTCAAATTAGTTTCAACATTGACGTGTATACCAGTTGAGAAATTGTGATCATTCATCGCAATACAAAGAAATATAAGATATAATTAAAAAAATGAACCTTCATCTCAACAACCACATTAATTGGTGTGAATTAGGTTTTAATTTAATTTTAACAATTGTCCTAGTGCACATTTTAAAATGCTAGCTGAATATATATTGTGACTTTCTGTTTCCACATGAGACATGCATGCTTTTTAAAATGTGTATATTTATGTATAAAATCTGTATTTTAAAACGAGTAGTACAGAGAATGGCTTGCATACACCATACAATCCTTTGTTTCTTGTCCACAGTAAAAAAAAAAAGTCGATTCAATAAACCGTGAGAGATCGACATCAGCTACTTATATTTGGATACACTAGCCTGTTGTTCAACGCTGTCAATGGTTAAACATTTGTCAGCTCGCGGTTAACCGTAATGGTGCGTGTGTGCGCTTACCCGTGTGCGCGCGTCACGGAGTTGCTAGTCAAAAGGAGGTAACTCACAAGCAACAAAAGCAGTCGATTAGACAGACCTGGAGGATATGTGACCTATAAGGTAAGGTAACAGCTGAATGTTAGAAGTGTCCGATGGGGGGGCTCGAGGACATGAAAAAAGCCCCCAAGAAATTATAGCTAGTCCACGTTCTCGTCGGTTCTTGTCAAGTGGTTTTAAAAAACAAACAAACAATGAAACAAAACTGGGATTTCTCTAAGAAAAACTTTAAGTTTGTTTTCAGGCTGGAGCGAGATACGCATTGAAGCTTTTGCTTTTTCGCACAATACCGAGCACTAAGCAAGCTTACCTGTTGAGGAAAAATAGAATCCCACCCCCATAACTTGTTTGGTGTTGGGAGGGGGGGAGATTTATAATAGAAAGCCATTAAGTAACAAAATAACAGAGGGGAGATAATAGAAAGCCATTAAGTAACAAAATAACAGAGGGGAGATAATAGAATGCCATTAAGTAACAAAATAACAGAGGGGAGATAATAGAATGCCATTAAGTAACAAAATAACAGAGGGGAGATAATAGAATGCCATTAAGTAACAAAATAACAGAGGGGAGATAATAGAAAGCCATTAAGTAACAAAATAACAGAGGGGAGATAATAGAAAGCCAATAAGTAACAAAATAACAGAGGGGAGATAATAGAAAGCCATTCATCATTGGCCTCCTTCAGTCGTAGGACGACTATGGTTCATCTCAGAGCACACTTCCTCATGTGGCTGTGGAGCCCTATTTTGGAGAGACACTCCCGGCCACAGATAGCGCAAGTTAGGGTCCCCTTGGCTTTTGCTTCGGTGGTAGAGGAGCTGGCCGTTTTTCGGTTTGTGCGTTTTTCTTCCTGGGCTGAGACCCAAGTACCTTCACTATCCATAGCTTTCTTTGTCACTGTCTCTCTCCACCTGTTGCGGTCCAGAGCTATGTCTTCCCAATTGTCAGTATTGATGTTCACTGATTTGAGGTCGCGTTTTATTACATCTATGTAACGGAGATGGGGGCGACCAGTTTTTCTTGTGCCAGTCGCGAGTTGACCATAGAGGATGACTTTCGGGATGCGCTTGTCCTCCATCCGGCGAACATGTCCAAGCCAGCGCAAACGGCGTTGTCTGAGGGCTGTAAAAATGCTGGGAATACCTGATCGCGCAAGGATCTCAGTATTGCACACTTTTTCTTTCCATGTGACATTCAAGATCCTACGGAGACATCTCAAATGGAATGAGTTAAGTTTTCTCTCTTGCTTTGCGTAGGTGGTCCATGATTCACTGCCATATAGCAGTGTGCTCATAACGCATGCCTTGTAGACTTCCATTTTGGTCACCGTGGTTAGCTTATGGTTATCCCAAACTCTTAGTTTGAGTCTAGCGAATGTCGAGGCAGCCTTCCCTATGCGTTTTTTCATCTCCTCTTCTAGGGACAGGTCATCTGTAATTGTGGATCCCAGATAGCAGAATTCGTTTACGGCGTCCAGCTTGTTATCGTCAATGAGGATGGAGGGTGGTGCTGTAGTAGGTGGTCCCATAACATTTGTTTTCTTCGTGCTAATAGTCAAGCCATATTCTTTACAGGCCTGAGAGAAGCGGGACATTAGTGACTGAAGTTCCTCTTGTGTGTGTGCCACTACCGCTGCGTCATCCGCGAATAGCATATCTCTTACGAGGTTGGCTCTGATTTTAGTTTTGGCCCTCAGTCTGGCAATATTTAGGAGTTTGCCATCAAATCTGGAATGGAGATAGATGCCTTCAGTGGATTTGTCAAACGCGTTGTGGATTAGCAGTGAAAATAGTATTCCAAAGAGGGTTGGGGCCAGGACACATCCTTGTTTAACTCCGCTGTTTATACTGAAACTTTCAGAGCTGGCACCGTTGAATTGCACTGTGCCCATCATATTTTGGTGGAAAGATATGATTACATTTAGTAGCTTGGGTGGGCAGCCTATTAACTGTAAAATTTTAAAGAGGCCATCTCTGCTAACTAGATCGAAGGCCTTTGTCAGGTCAATAAACGCAATGTATAAAGGCATCCTTTGTTCTCTGCACTTTTCCTGGAGTTGGCGGATGGAGAAAATCATGTCAATCGTGGATCTCCCTGAGCGGAAGCCGCATTGTGATTCTGGGTAGACCCGATCAGCGAGTTTTTGTAGCCTGGGAAGTATCACTCGAGCAAAGACTTTGCCTACAATACTTAAGAGGGAGATTCCCCTGTAATTGTTGCAGTCGCTTCTGTCATCTTTGTTCTTATACAGTGTAATGATTTTAGCATCCCGCAGGTCTTGTGGCACAGCACCTTCTTGCCAACATTTACAAAGCAGTTCGTGTAGAGGTTGGATTAGAGTAGTTTTGCATTGTTTTAGAAGATCTGGGGGGATACCATCGCATCCGGGTGCTTTGCGGGCAGCAATGTTGTCTATGGCTTTGTTGAGCTCTGAAAGGGTGGGTGTTTCATCTAGCTCGTTCATTGTGGGTAGTTGTATGATGGCTTTAAGGGCTAAGTCAGAGACTGAGCTTGTTGTGGCGTAGAGCTCGGAGTAATGTTCCACCCATCTGTGCATTTGTTGGCACTTGTCTGTTATAATTTCCCCAGTGGTTGATTTCAGAGGTGCTGTCTTGTTTTGGGAGGGTCCGAGAGCCTTGTTGATTCCTTCGTACATCCCTCTTATGTTGCCCACTTGGGCTGCGAGCTGAATACTCTCACTGAGCTCTACCCAGTATTCATTGGCACAGATCCTTGCTGTCCTCTGTGCATTGGCTCTAGCTTCTTTCAGGTTTAGCAGGTTGTGTTGGGTAGGTTTTGCCTTGTAAGTAGCGAGTGCATCTCTCTTTGCTCTGATGACAGGTGCTAAAATAACTGCTTTAGAGTCGAACCAATCATTTTGTTTTGTAATTTTTCTTCCAAAGATTTCCAGGGAAGTCTTTTGTATGGTGGACTTGAGGTGTTCCCATTTTTCAGTTGCTGTATTCTCAGAGATATTTTTATACTCGCGTTCAAAAGATTCCGCAAACTGTATCTGGAGATCAGGTTGACACATCTTGCTTACATCCGATTGGGGTCTTCCAATCTGCTTGGTATGGTGGATTTTTTGGGGGAGGAGATTGATCTTACAGCATACCAAGGAGTGATCTGTGTCGCAGTCTGCACTGTGGTAGGACCTGGTAAGCTTGACAAATTTTAAGCACTTTTGTCTTACCATGATTAGGTCTAGTTGGTGCCAGTGTTTGGAGCGAGGGTGCCGCCAAGATACTCTGTGCTGCGGTTTAGTCTTGAAATAGGTATTAGTGACGCAGAGGGAGTGTAGTGAGCAAACCTCGAGGAGCCTTTGTCCGTTTTCATTTACTTTTCCGACACCAAAACGCCCAATACAACTGTCCCATGCAGAGTTGTCAGATCCAACGCGTGCATTGAGGTCGCCGAGGATGATAACCTGTTCCGTGGTTGGGATCTCGCTAAGAGCAGACGAAAGGTTGTCATAAAACATATCTTTGGCCTCTGGTGTGGAACTCAGAGTAGGAGCGTAGGCACATATCAAAGTCACATGTCCAATAGATGTGTTAAGGCGTAGTGATAGGAGTCTTTCTGAACCGTTGCACTTCAGCTCTACTGTGTTCAGCAGTGTGTTCTTAACTGCAAAACCAACGCCATGTTCCCTTACTTCACTTTCGGCTTTGCCTTGCCAGAAGAAGGAGTAGTCTTTTTCTTTGATTGATCCAGAGTCAGCTAAACGAGTCTCCTGAAGGGCGGCAATGTCTACTTTGAGCCTGGACAGTTCATCGTTTATTATTGCAGATTTTCTGACATCTTCTATGTCTGGTAGGTTTTCATTAAGTCCAGTTTGTAGAGTACGCACGTTCCATGTGCCCAGTTTAAGAGTGGAGCTCCTCTTTTTTTTCTTCATGTCGACTGGTACATTGGCTTTGTGCCTGCTTTTCAGATTTTGTCCTATCCTCGTGTACCCAAACGAGGAAGACAGGCATGACGGGACAGCACCTTATTGGCTGGGGGCTGCCCAGCTTGAGGCGGGCGGTAGCTGTCCATTGGAATCCTAGGATCCCTCCCACCGACGAAAGTGGCCCCTGGCGCCCTGCTCTACGTCAATTGAGCATTCGAGCTTATAACCGGTGACTGCCACTTCCCGTGTTTGGCCGACGCCTAAGGCGAAGCTGGAGTGTCCTCTCCAGTTTTTTAGGCTAGGGCTTTGAATAAGTGAGATGAAAGCCTGGGCATTGTTTATGGTCGGAACGATGTCGCCCACACAGCAGTTTCCCCCTCTCCGCGCAGCTGATGTGACCAAAGGAACGGAGTATCCGGTACAGTTTGGGATCAGTAGCGCCGCAGGATCTGCCAGGCTGTAGAACGGTGTGCCACAGTCTGCCTAAGGGTCACCAGCTCCTGATTTTTCCTCAGGGTTGTCTCCCGAAGCCTTTCCCATGTTTGGGTATAGCCGCAGGGCAGCGGAGGTTTGGATTCAGAGTTTTCCTTCTCCTAGATGGGTAGCCAACCAAGGCTAACGAGCCCCTTCTGCCCGAAGCTTACTGGTTTAGGCGCCAGTTGCTCGCCTTTGCCCCTTCTCCTGTCTGTGGTAACGGTTCCGCCAGGCTCAGTAACTGAGCCACACGTGAAGGCCAGGAGTTGGACTGGTTGTCAGAGGCTATTTGAGACGCATGCCATTGGAAGCACTTTGTAGGTAATGATGGGCTTAAGACCATTACCACTTCCGGCGTTAACAACCTTGCGGAAAAATAGATAAGATAATAGTTTATAAACTAGTAGATTTAAGACATTTAAGTAGATTAGAGTAATCTAGTAACAAAATAACAGAGGGGAGATAATAGAAAGCCAATAAGTAACAAAATAACAGAAGACAAAACGTTCACGTATATATTTGGGGTCGTGGTGACTGAGTGGTAGAGCTCTTGGTTTCCAAATGGCGGGATCCCAGCTCGAATCTCGGTGAGGACTGGGGTTCTAATTTTGGGATTTTTAGAGCGCTCCTGATTCCACCCTAACCTACTAGGGTACATGACATTAGTTGGTCGTTGTGCTGGACACATGACACCCACGTTAGACGTCGACCATAGAAACAGATGACCTTTAGGTCAACTGCGCTATACCTTACTAGAAATAGAGAGGCGTTATTGGATGTTTGGATAAGAAGCAGGGTGTATATGACTTAGTGGATAAGAGGAATGGTGCATATGACTTAGTGGATAAGAACCACGGTGCCTATTAGTACATTTTAATTGTAACACTTGACCTCATTGTGCAATTCCCAGTCACAATAGCCTAGACATAATGCACTGAATGTAAAGACATGACATACCAGTCTAAGGATGTAAAGACATGATATACCAGTCTAAGGATGTAAAGACATGACATACCAGTCTAAGGATGTAAAGACATGACTTGCCAGTCTAAGGATGTAAAGACATGATATACCAGTCTAAGGATGTGATGACATGACATACCAGTCTAAGGATGTAAAGACATGACATACCAGTCTAAGGATGTAAAGACATGATATACCAGTCTAAGGATGTAAAGACATGACATACCAGTCTAAGGATGTAAAGACATGACTTGCCAGTCTAAGGATGTAAAGACATGATATACCAGTCTAAGGATGTTAAGACATGACATACCAGTCTAAGGATGTAAAGACATGACATACCAGTCTAAGGATGTAAAGACATGACATACCAGTCTAAGGATGTGATGACATGACATACCAGTCTAAGGATGTTAAGACATGACATACCAGTCTAAGGATGTAAAGACATGACATACCAGTCTAAGCAAAATCTTTAGTATGCATTATTTACACCGCCATGACCTTGTGGGAAAGTGTGTGCCTGCGTGCGTGGGTTGTCTGAGAATTTGTCATTCGTGTTTTGTATCTTTGGAACACCGATGCCATAGTTTGTCCATTTGTTTAATTTTAACTACTAGGCTGTCTTTTTGTCTGTCCATCCATCCACCACATTCATCCATTTACTCATCCATCTATTCAACAATCCTTTCTTCCAATCATCTATCCATCTCTCTCTTTCTGTCTCTCTCTCTGTCTCTCTGTCCCTCTCTCACTGAATATATATATATATCTTAATTTGCAAATTACTGATATAGACTCTAGTCGACTCTAGTCACAGATGTTCTGTATTTGAAACAATAAAACAACAAAATAATGTCATAAGTAAAGCGAACGCATGAGCGTAAAAACAATGTGTACATTTTTGTTGAACCATTCTGATACTTAGAGCTCATTATTTGTATAGGACTGCTTTTTTTTTTTTCACTGTTTAGATCTATAATGTATACTACTATAATACTAGCATTATGCACCAACTACGCCCGTTGATTTGGTGCTCAGGCTATATATTGTATATTTTATCATAGACCCTCTCCCTTTTTTTCTTAAATTATAACATGGACCGGCACATAAATTCGAGTATCACTTTTCTCCCCCCCCCCCTTCAATTCTCTGCCTTAAATAGTCTTCTTTACACTATCTGACTTCTGCCTTTCATATTTTGAAATATTTGACAGGCTCTGTGGGCTGGTCCCTTCTCTCTTTATATATCCCGCTCCCCCCCCCAAAAAAAAAAAGTTTGAATTTTATAATCTGTTTTAAATAATTGGTACGGCCAGCTTTATAACGCAGATACTTAGGGCGTATATTAAAATTTTAAAAATATACCTTTTCTATTACGCTACTTTCATGCTTATAGCATGCTCAGAGCGCTACGGTTCAATCTCCTCTGTGAACCAGTAAGGGGGGGGGCGAACGTATCTGTGAGAAGGTTTTTGTTTATTCAATTCATAGTTTCACTTTGGTTAAGTCAATCCATAGACTGGTTTTCTTGGTCAACAGCCTTCTATGCAGTCATCAGTTCTGTCATTCAAGCAATATTCGACTTTTTAAAAAAAAAACGCATCTGGCCACGATTTCGTTATTTTCCTCCCTGAGGCGTATATTAAGATATTAAAGTCTCATATGAGCGGGAGAGAAGGAAAAAATCTTCTTAATTTGACTCGCTTCCTCCTCGTCACCTAGCTTCATCCCCGAAGAAATAACGGAAATTACGTCGGCCATCTTCCCTTTTTCTCGTCTCAGGTCAATGCATTGGAAGAGTTGAACTTTGAGACACCCTGGAATAGTCTGTCTCCACTGTAGATTACTGTCTTCTCTGTAAGTTACTGCCTCCATGTAAGTTACTGCCTCCATGTAAGTTACTGCCTCCATGTAAGTTACTGCCTCCATGTAAGTTACTGCCTCCACTGTAAGTTACTGTCTTCTCTGTAAGTTACTGCCTCCATGTAAGTTACTGCCTCCATGTAAGTTACTGCCTCCATGTAAGTTACTGCCTCCATGTAAGTTACTGCCTCCACTGTAAGTTACTGCCTTCACTGTAAATTACTGCCTCCATGTAAGTTACTGCCTCCATGTAAGTTACTGCCTCCATGTAAGTTACTGCCTCCACTGTAAATTACTGCCTCCATATAAGTTAATGCCTCCACTGTAAGTTACTGCCTCCACTGTAAGTTACTGCCTCCACTGTAAGTTACTGCCTCCATGTAGGTTACTGCCTCCACTGTAAGTTACTGTCTCCATGTAAGTTACTGCCTTCACTGTAAGTTACTGCCTCCACTGTAAGTTACTGCCTCCGATGTAAGTTACTGCCTCTGATGTAAGTTAATGCCTCCGATGTAAGTTAATGCCTCCGATGTAAGTTACTGCCTCCGATGTAAGTTACTGCTTCAGAATGTAAGTTACTGCTTCAGAATGTAAGTTAATGCCTCCGATGTAAGTTACTGCCTCCGATGTAAGTTACTGCCTCTACTGTAAGTTCCCTCCTCTACTATATATATATAGCTAACTGTGTATAATGTCTTTTAATTCATATTTATACTGTATTATGCTTTTTTTTCACACCCTAACTGAGGAAGAAAATTTCTAAAACCAATTTTACTTTTTTAAAAACAAATTTGCTATTGTCTTTTTACATCACAACCTTTAACCCCCAAATATACAGTTGTACTTAATTTGAAGTATTTGTGTTGAAACTCGTTCGTAATGTTCCGGAATTGTGGAACTAGTTTACTTGTTGTTATCCTTGTGACTGCTGTCAAATTACAATCAGTCAACATCAATATTTGATTACACTTGTTTAGTTTCTACACAAAAAAATGTTTGTTCACAAATGTATGTTTACCCAAATAATGTGAAAGTTTAGCAGCAAAGGTTTTTTAAGTGTGGAAATATAGCATCTGGCACCCATGAAACGTCCATGGAAGAACTGACTGGAACTTCTCTTTCAGGTCGTAATTTGCATGGAATTATGTTCTTTGGAGCTGAATTAGTATCTACGCTAAATTGTGATCTGATGGTATTGAGAACTGGTTCTTGGCATATTAAAATTTGCTTTCATAAATTCTATAATTAATGAATCTAAAATAAGTCTTGAACTTTTAACCATTTCACTAGAAATAGTTTCACCTTTCAGCAAAGGAAAATGATAAAACATGTTTTCACTTGGTTGCCTGGAGAAATTGGAAAGCTTTGTTTGAAAAGATTTAACACTAACACTTACATTTCATATGCAAACAACCCATTGCAATGGCTTCTATGTATAACCATGAAATCTGTCTTCCACTCTTCATTAGAAATATTAGTAACAGAGTCACATTCAATGCCCTTAAAGGGGCATAAATCCTCAAGTACTTGTCGGAACTGCATATGGTGAGTGTTTCCTTTCCCAACTGACGATACCAACGTTGATTTGACCTCATTAAATTAATTAAATTTTTGGTTTATAAACTTTAATTAATTGGTGGGAAGCGTGGTCGAGAGGCTAAGTACGCTTGAACTTGGCTTGTCTTGGCTACTTAGAAGGGGGCTCGAGGTTCGACAGAGTTGCGTTAACTGAGAGTCTTAAGGCAGCACGGAAAACCAACTCCTAGATACCCCCTCCCCATACTGGTCCACAAATGAGATTGGACCAAAGCGCTCTGAGCATGCTATAAGCATGAAAGTAGCGCTATATAAAAGCTATAATAATTATTATATAAAAAGAGAAAATGCATTCTTCTATAATTCTACGACATAATAAAGCATTTCCAGATAACAAAAAAAAGTTATTTAAGTTCAATCAGAACAGAGTAGTGAAACAGAAATGATCAAAATGGGGACCCTAGCTCTGACAACTTTTAACCACTGGTGTATGTTAACCAAAGTTATTTTTGCAGCTTTGTGCAAACTTTCCTGTTTACAGTTTATGGTTGAGATATTCTTTAAAACAACAAAACAACAAACAAACAAACAGTTTTTCTCATCAAAGATCGCGCTCCATCAGTGTTACACTTGCCATCTTGTTCCAAGCATACCCAACACTCAACAGAGTTTTTCATGGCATGGAATAAATACTTGCCTGAGATTGTGTCTTAGATTGAGTATATTGAAGTACAGTCAATTAGCTTAATCTTCGTTTACTAGATACTTTTTATAATGAGATTCAATAATTTATATAGATATTTAGAATTATTTTTTAATATATTTGCATTTTTATATGTATATACTGTGGGCATACCTTATTTCTGTAGGTATGCGCGGGCCGGATAAAACACTCCGGCTGGCCGCATGTGGCCCGCGGGCCGTAATTTGCCCACCCCTGATCTTAAGAGAACATGTACGAAACTAAAAAGAAGTAGATGCGTGGTGGCTGAGGGGTAAAGCTCTTGGCTTCCGAATCGACCGTCCGGGTTCGAATCTCGATGATAACTGTGATTTTGTATTTCGAGATTTTAAATACGCCCATTAGTCCTTAATGAATACCTGACCTATAGTTGGGGAAAGTAAAGGCGGTTAGTCGTTGTGCTTGTCACTTGACACCCTGCTCGTTAACCGTTGGCCAAAGAAACAGATGGCATTTACATCATCTGCTCCATAGATCGCATGGTCTGATAGGGGAACTTTTTTTTTTTACTTTTAAGTAGACAATAATACAACACTATAGATCTAAATCTAGGTCTCAGGCCGTCTCTATAAATCAAGCACTCCTTGCGGCGTGAGACCCGTATATTAATTTAAAACCAGACTGTAGGCCATCAACAATGCAAATTGGCATTCGGTGCATCGTTTATTCGGAGAAATTTGCATTTGCGCTGACGTCTGACCTTTCCTCGGCAGTAATAATTGTCTTTGGTGTGCGAAATAATACAGTTAGTATTCTGTTGTTTTTCCATACAAACTTAAAGTCTAGGAGAAATTAATGTTTGATATCATACGGCCTCCTTCAGTTGCGAAACGACTATGGATTATATCAAGGAAATGCGATGAATGCTTGGGCATTAGCTACGACCGTAACGATGTCACCCTTACAAAGGTTCTCCCGTCTCCACGCAGCTGCTCTATCCAAAGGAAAGGTCAGTGCCGATACAGTTTGGGATCAGCGGCATTCTAGGGTGTAGCTCGATGGTGTGAGATATGACCACATTTTACTTATAGGAATCACGGCCCTCTGCTTTGAACACTTGGCTCGACGATGTGAGATATGACCACATTTTACTTGTAGGAATCACGGCCGATGCTTTGAACGCTTGGCTCGACGGTAAGAGATATGACCACATTTTACTTGTTGGAATCACGGCCCTCTGCTTTGAACGCTTGGCTCGACGGTAAGAGATATGACCACATTTTACTTGTAGGAATCACGGCCCTCTGCTTTGAACGCTTGGCTCGGCGGTTTGAGATAGGACCACATTTTACTTGTAGGAATCACGGCCGATGCTTTGAACACTTGGCTCGACGGTGTGAGATATGACCACATTTTACTTGTAGGAATCACGGCCCTCTGCTTTGAACGCTTGGCTCGACGGTGTGAGATATGACCACATTTTACTTGTAGGAATCATGGCCCTCTGCTTTAAACAATAAAATCCTGGTGGAGATAGTCCTGGCAACGTTTCTGACCCTCAAGATTGTCCCAGGTGGAAAGACATTTATTAGAAGAGAGGAATAGACCAAAACAAAAGCAAAGTAGAATCCCCTTTGGGATGCCAAAGGAAAACGAGTTCATTGCACTGGCGGGGGAGAAAGAGAACTCACGACAGCCCTGTAACTATCCACTCGCCGTTCTCTGTCTTTAATAGCTTTAGCTTTGTTAAGAAAAGTGTATTTTTCCTTTGAAACTCGAAATAGTCTAGTCAGAGATTTATTTTTGCAACCGTTCTGGCAAGTGGAGCGACCTGAAACTGACTTTGAAAACCACTCTCTTGCTTGACGAGTTTTGAGCGATGAATATATATTGGTTCTACGCTGTTGCATGCAGAAACTTATCAAAACTTCAAAAATCTACAGAAACTTACCGAAACTTTCCGAAACTTCAAAAATCTGGTCTTCTGTTCTTCATAATCTTTACAAACAATTTTGTGAGTGAATAAAGGGTTTTCTGTTATAAAACGGGCGAAACCCACCGTACGTAATTGCGTCATTGTATCACATATCTTTGTGGGCCCTGCAGTTTGCGTAATATTTAATTTTTAGCGGCCCCCGAAAGGGGAAGAGACGCTATTAGTTTTGTGTGGCCTGTCTGTCCGTCTGTTCGTCCGTCTGTCCGTCCGTCCCGTTTAGATCTAAGAAACTAGAAGAGAAAATGAAAATCGGACATCTTGATATTTTAGATCATTCAAAGTTCTGATGCAATGGCTACTTTTTTCTTTTCCGAAAGTAAACCATCTAATTTTTAAAAATTATATATGCAAGCAGATTTTTCAAAAAATTACAAAACTTTTCAATGAAAAACTTCAGGGGAAGTAAGTCTAATTAAAAAGTTTATAAACTTCTTCATTAATAAACCAAGCTTTATTCTTAGATTTGCACATTGGTACAAAAAAAATGCATCTAAGGTCACGATTGAAAAAGTATCAATGGATCATTAGGCCTATAAAGTAGATTTTCAATTTATTATAAACTCATGGAATAGAATATTGATTCAAATGTTTTTTTGTTTTTTTTAAATTTAATATGAACTTCGTTGCAATTGTAAGTTAAAAAACAAACAAACAAAAAACAACTTCTGTATACCGCGCAGTTTACACACATCCTCATTAGGCTATATACTTGACAACAATCTAAATTACAATAAATAGGGGCCAGATCTACATCGATCTATATTTAAGAAGATTCCAACTCTAGATCTAGATTTTGATCTAGAGTTAGATCTAACTCTAGATCTAGTTTTAGAGACTGAGATTATTTCTAGATCTAGTCTTAGATCTTGAATCTAGATTTCGATCTAAAACTAGGTATAGATCTAGCTAGATCAATGTCTAGTTTGTATGACAAATGACAATGGAGATATTAATTTTTATTTGCGAGGGGAAAGTCTTGTCATTTGTACACATTTGTAGCTTAAAGGGTTCAAGAATATTTTTTTTCGTGTTGCCAATTTATCTAATTTTGTTAGAAGAATAAATCTTTTTTTAGTTTCTCTTTATTACACTGTAACATGTTAATAATTTTGAATGTATGGATAAGGTTAATAATTATTATTTAAAAAATATAAGTGTACGCTAAATGAATATATGGAGATGCTGTGGCTAAGGGGTAAAGCACTTGGAACTGGTAGTCCCGTGATCAAATCCTGGTGAAGACTCTAGGTGGACAACTTTGGGGGCCAATTTTGAGTTTGTGTTTCACACAAACTGTCTTGGTAACCTTGTTAATTTTAAAAACAATCATTTGTTTGGAGGCCACTCTCAAGTGGGGTACCGGGGAATTTTCAAAATCTCCCCCTCCTCCCCTACACTAGCTACGCCACTGCCTAACATCAAATTAATTACCATTGGATCAATGTTGGATAAAATGCGTTTCAAATAAAAATGGTGTCTGATCTGTTTCATTTCTATTTTTTTGCAGTGATGTGGCCCGCGACAAGAGTGCGAGCAATCTATTTGGCCCGCGAGCTGATCGAAGGTTGGGCATGACTGGTCTAGACATCCAGACCAATATTTTAAATTTAATTACATTTTAAAAGCTCAGAGTTTTCCCTTTGTGACCAATTAACTGGTAATTTATTTCCCAAAGATAAACATGAACTGTCAAATTTCTAGAATAATCTATAAAATCAATTTTTAGAACCGTGTTCCTTGTGTCCGACCAGGTTTTTGTTTTTACCGATGGAGAGTTTTCAGGCGAATAGAGGAATTGTAAAAGTAATGAGACCAAAAGATTACTTCTGCTTGTCATAACATTCAAGGTGAGAGAACAGAGCGTTAGTCAAATGTCACTTTACTATCCCCCAGTCTCTGGCACGCCATGTTGCGCCCACTAATTCACTCCCCTTGATATTATAACTCGACACTATCTTCATCTTCTAAATCTAGCCTTAAGTGACAGGAATGACTTTCTTCTTTTTTTTTTCTTTTAGTGTAGACTGCTTGGTGAGTTAAAAGTGTGTGATAGGAGCGCTATATTATTATATGTGTACATGTGGGAAGAAGGTGTGTGCGAGAGATGCGCTATCACATAGGGGGCGCTATATTATTATGTGTGTACATGTGGGAAGAAGGTGTGTAAGCGAGTGCGCTACGTGAGTTTGTGTGTGGAGAATTTTGTAAGCAACTGATTGAGACATCTTGTCTACAGACTCGATTATTCCTCACTAGCGTTATTTCTTGTTTAATGGACTGAACTTGATCAATTCACTTGTAACTGGAGACAGCTCGCAGCCTCCAATGTGTGTTGATTGTTTGTGCGCCTGCGCGAGCTCGGTATTTCTCGTTTCCCACTGGATGCTCAGCGGTTATGTGTGTGTGTATGTGTTTGTGTGAAGGTCTTGAGTGTGTTTATATGTGTTTGGGAAGGTGTGTGAGTGTGTTTTGACCCACTCTTGTACTGGAATAAATAACAGCTACAAAAATAAAATACTCATCTTTCTCATTTTCATATCAAGGGCATGTTATACAATCGAATCCGTTTAATGGGAGCACATCGAGACGCGATAGTTCTGGTCCTAGTAACCAGCTCGTCCGATTAACTCGATTGGATTGTACAATAGGATTTGTTTCGTTAGTTTTGGTTTCGGTCCCAATAAACGGCTTCTCCGATTAACCAGATTCGATAGTCTAAAAATTGAACTCGACGAGAAAACCTCACCAAATATGTTATTTGACCTACATTGTCTATTTCAGCAAATCATTCAGATCTATACTGAGTACTCCTGTAGTGTACATATCTTGTAGTCCTACAGTTCATGTAGTTTTGTATTCCATAGAGAGCCCTATCGATTGTGACACTAGTTTCTCTTCGTACTTTAATTTTGTGTTGTCTTCATTTAAACAGTTCTAAAATTGGTCAGTAGTGATGTGAATTTGTCTATGGTATACCGTCTACATCTTATGTATTGAGATTGTAAATCTGTTCCAATGTTTTGTAACATGTTTTACAAGTTTCGGATGTTCCTTCAGAGTTGGAGATAATTTACTTCCTAGACCAAACCTCCCGCAGGACGACGGGGGATGGGAGCGGGCAGGGTTTGAACCCGGGACCATCGATAAATCTGAATGACAGTCCAGCGCGCAAACCGCACGACCAGGTAGCCTAATTCCCACCCCACTTAAAAGTTCGAAATAGATGTACAGCAAATCGTTTGTACTTTTTTTTTGCTTGTACTCACATGCCTTCTACCGAGACCTTTCGTTATAGACGTCCTCAACACTGACCTGCAATGTCACAATCTGTGGGCAGTTTAGACCGAGAGCACGTTGCCAGGTCGTACACACCTGTGACGTTGCAACGTAAGAGACTTGACCTTGAGTGTGTAAACTGTGTAGAGCATGCCATTTAGGTTTCCAAAACCTTTTTTGACAAATAACTTTTTGTTTCTTCCTTGAAGTGGACAATTATTTCATAGTCACTAGCATAACCCACCGATTACGCCCGCTGATTTTTAGCGAGAATTATTATAATATACTCTTGTTTGAATGTGTCAAGATGCCTCCAAACCAAATGCTTAAATATTCGAATATGAGCCCACCTGAAAATTAACCGTTTTCGTTTGGAGTGTGAAAGGCGCTTAGCTTTTCTAGGCATAAGGAATGTAATAATAGGTTAAATAAGTTTAGCTTACATAAACATTTTCTTTTTCCTAGGAGAATACCGTCCTTCCCCAATGAATTTTAATTTTGATATTTTTGTGTAAGTTAGTGTTTGAAAACACGTAGAGTAAGACAGGTTCCTAAGATTGAGGAGTGCAGTGCAATGATACAGACATCCTAAAAGTCATTTCTAGATCTTTTTATGAGCAATTGGAATTGATTTCATGTTTTAGTGCCAAAAAAATATGTACAAGAATTGAGAGGTCTTATTACATGCCTGAATAAACTCTTTTATTCTTTTGTTTTAGAAAAGGAATTCCAAAAATACTTTCCGGATAAATGTTTTCAAATATTTTGAATGCGTCCATTATCTACTTCGTCTCTATTTGTATTCAAGTATTTTGTCATTATGTATTTCAATTCTTATTTTATCTTATATAATACAGACGTTACTTCAAAAACAGAAGATGATTACGTCCTACGCGTCATGCATTTAGTCATGCATATTAACCAATGACTTAAATTCTGCCAAGTCACTGGTTTTTCTGGCTAGCTCAGGCAACCCATTCCATGCTCTATTAGCACTAGGGAAGAAGGAGTATTTGTACAAATTTGTCCTAGCATATGGGACGAGGAATGTGCCTTTATTTTTGTGTCTTTCAGAGTATTTTATTAAATTTTGTTTTTGTATTTGAAGATTATGGTTCAGTGTTTTATGTATAATTGCTACTTTACTTTTGAGTCTTCTGTCCTGAAGGCTTTCTAAATTTAGTGATTTTACTAATGGTGTTACCCTAGTCAAATGTGAATATTCGTTTGTTATGAATCTCACTGCTCTATTTTGTGTTTGTTCCAGTTTCTTAATGTTTTCCTGAGTTGAGGGGTCCCACACGGTGGATGCATATTCTATTATTGGCCTAACCAAGGTTAAATAACATTTTAGTTTTATGTTCTTATTTGATTTATAGAAATTTCTTTTAATAAACCCCAATGCTTTGTTGGATTTTTTTATAGTTTCATCAATATGTGGATTCCATGACAGTTTTTCATTTATTATAACACCTAGGTATTTTGCGCTTTTAGTCTGTGTTACTGGTTTGCCATGAATAAGATAAGTGGAATTAATTTGTTTTAGTTTTTTTGTTACTCTTAACAACTGACATTTTTCAGGGTGGAAAGACATGCTCCAATTTGATTCCCATTTCTGTAATTCATCTAATTCTCTTTGTAAAATATCTGTGTCTTGTGTTGTTTTTATTGTTCTATATATTATGCAATCGTCTGCAAATAATCTGACTTTAGTTCCTGAACTAATGCAATTTGGTAAATCATTTATGTAAATTAAAAATAGTAGTGGACCCAAGACTGTTCCTTGAGGTACACCTGAGTTTACTGTTATTGGTGTTGGTCTAGAGCCATTTATTATTACAGTTTGTTCTCTCCCTATCAGAAAATCTTTAATCCACTGATGCAGTGGACCGTTAATGCCGAAATATTTTAATTTTTTAAGCAAACTATTGTGGTGAACTTTGTCAAAAGCCTTGGAAAAATCTAGTAAGATAGCATCTATTTGTTCACTATTATCTAAACCTTTTGAGAAATCATCAATTAGTCCTATTAGTTGTGTTTCACATGATCTATATTTCCTAAAGCCATGTTGGTATGGGGTGAGGACATTATGTTTGTCTAAGTGGTTTATGATGTTGCTACATATTATGTGTTCTAGTATTTTACATGTGATGCTGGTAAGTGATACTGGTCTGTAGTTTCCTGGATCAGATTTTTCTCCTTTTTTATATAGGGGGGTGACATTAGCTTCTTTCCAGTCCTTTGGTACTCTGCCCTGGTTAAGCGATGCCTGAAAGAGTATTTTGAACACTGGGGCTAGCTCATTGCTTAGTACTTTGAGTAATCTAGCTGGAATACCATCAGGTCCAGACGCTTTATTTGGTTTGGTGTTGGCTAATAGTTTTTTAATTCCATTTTCTTGTACTACTAAATCTTCTATGTTGTCTACTTGGTTCAAATTAAGAAATATGTCTTTGTCTCCTGGGGCTGAGAATGCTGATGCAAAGTATTTGTTTAGGATGTTTGCTTTAGTTTCATTATCATTATGTATTATGTTATGTTCATCTTTTAATGGCGCTATGCCTGTTGTTTCCATTTTCTTAGACTTAATGTATGACCATAGGTTTTTGTTGTTATCTTTAGATATTACATTGTTTATGTATTCACTCTGCAGCTGTCTGCTTACTTTTTGGGTTAGGTGTTTAATTTTTATATACTTTTTGTAAACTCTTTCTGCCTTGGTTTCTTTAAATTTTCTATATAGGTTTTCCTTCTGTTTACAAAGCTTCTTTAGTCTATTATTAAACCAGCATTTATTTATTTTGTTTGATTTGTATTTAGTTGGTATATGATTTTCTATAATGCTTTTAAGATGGTTTTTAATGAAATTCCAGAGGTCATCGACTGGTTGGTTAATGTCTTTTTCTAATAAGAATGTTTGTTGAAAGTTTAATGCAGCTTGGTGTAGTTGTGTTAGGTTACATTTATTCCAGAGTAAGATTTTTCTTTTGGTTTTTGTATTGGCTACTGCTTTTATCTGACTGTGTATTTTTATGATCTCATGGTCTGATAGACCAGGGATAATATCATAATCAACTACTAATCCAGGTCTGTTGGTTAAGAAGAGATCTAATGTGTTGTTTAATCTAGTTGGCTTTTTAATGATTTGATCTAAACTTAGGTTGTGTAAAGTTTCTATGAAAAGCTCATTTATGTCCTTAAGGTTTTGGTGTTTATCTATGGTTAGTGTTTTCCAATTTATATCAGGTAGGTTGAAGTCACCCATAATCCAAAAAACTGCATTTTTATTTGTCTCTTTAAGTGTAGTAATCTGATTACATAGTTCCTGCATGTATTCTAAACTAGAATTTGGTGGTCTGTAAATGCTGCCTATTATAAGGGATGTTGAGGTGGTATTAATTTTACAAAATGTAGATTCTATGTTTTTTGAGTTAGGTAAGGTAATTTCTTCAGCTATAAGAGTGTTTTTTATTGCTAAAAGAACTCCTCCATGATTATCAGCCCTATCTTTTCTAAAAATTTCATAATTACTATTGAAAATTTCTGCATTATAAATTTCAGGATGTAGCCAAGTTTCTGTTCCTGCAATTATGTCTGGTTTCTCACATTCTAATAAAATTTCTAAGTCTGCTGTTTTGTTCCTAATACTTTGAAAATTTATTACTAAGGTTTTAAGGTATTTTGGTATTACTTCTTTAGGAGGTTTGTTTAGTGAGGCTGTTGTATTAATTTTAGTAGATTTAGGTTTAACAGGAGTGGATCTGGCTAGTGGTTGGTGAGTTGGTTTTGGGATGGTGTTTAAGATGTTGTATGGGTTAGAAGTGTCCGCATCAAAGGAATCAAACAGTCCTGATGTAAACTGAGGTAACCCACACGGTACACAGTGCCATGATGCATTTTTGTTGCCTAAGGCATAATACACAGGTGTATTCATATGGAGACATGATGCATGGTACCATTCATCGCAGGTGTCACATTGAATGGCTTTCTGTTTCATGGTGCATACTTTTTTGCAGATGTTGCATCTATCTTTAGATCTAGGCCCTGGATTTGACTCTACATCTCCTGCTATTAATATTAACAGTGAAAGGTATTTATTTCTACTGTGTCTGATTGAGAACTTCCATTTGTGATGGGTAATCTTCTTTAATGTTATTGATGTGTATGTTAGGTTATTTTTGAAGTTGCATTGATCTAAAGTGTGATGATTGATTATGACTGTTGTTTCCTTTTTAAGTTTAGTGTTGACTGAGGTAGATCTAGTTCTGTGTTCAGCTAGTGTGTATTTAGTAATTATTAGGATAAATAGCCAGAGCAATTTCATGATGATTGTTGTTGATTTTGTTTTAAAGCATTATAAATGGTTGAACTCTATCTAAATATATTTTGAATCAACTAAATACACAATTAAAACTTGTTTTATGCAGACTTTATTTATAGAAGACCATTTGTTTTTAAAACGTGGTTGTTTTCATCTATTACATTTTACATTATTTCACATTATTTTTTATGTTAAATTATTCCTGTGTTTTTTTTAGTGTGTTTTCATTCGCTCATGAGAACTCCAAATGTTGATTTGAATGAATACGAGACATGAACTTCAATTCTTTGGCTGTAATGACAAATCACTTTCTGTTTTGTCCCTCTCCGATCTGTTCCTATCGTTCAAAGATCCCCACCCCAAAATGTTGTGTCCACACTGAATCTTTATGTCCATGTTATCTTGTCCGGGTTGCTGGTACGTTCGCCTCACTGGTCAATAATCTTCCCAGAAATTTCAAATCATCCTCTGTGGAGACACAGAAATCAAAGTTTTAGTTTCCGTTCAGTTTTATTTCTTGTTTTTTTACGTGTACATGGAACAAAAATCGGAAAGAAAAAAGAAATAAGAAAAGGATTCTGTATTGTACTCTCATCTCCAGCATACGTTCAACATGCGCAGTTTGGTGCTATGTTCTGTACTGTACTCTCATCTCCAGCATACGTTCAACATGCGCAGTTTGGTGCTATGTTCTGTACTGTACTCTCATCTCCAGCATACGTTCAACATGCGCAGTTTGGTGCTATGTTCTGTACTGTACTCTCATCTCAAGCATACGTTCAACATGCGCAGTTTGGTGCTATGTTCTGTACTGTACTCTCATCTCCAGCATACGTTCAACATGCGCAGTTTGGTGCTATGTTCTGTACTGTACTCTCATCTCAAGCATACGTTCAACATGCGCAGTTTGGTGCTATGTTCTGTACTGTACTCTCATCTCAAGCATACGTTCAACATGCGCAGTTTGGTGCTATGTTCTGTATTGTACTCTCATCTCCAGCATACGTTCAACATGCGCAGTTTGGTGCTATGTTCTGTACTGTACTCTCATCTCCAGCATACGTTCAACATGCGCAGTTTGGTGCTATGTTCTGTACTGTACTCTCATCTCAAGCATACGTTCAACATGCGCAGTTTGGTGCTATGTTCTGTACTGTACTCTCATCTCAAGCATACGTTCAACATGCGCAGTTTGGTGCTAGGTTCTGTATTGTACTCTCATCTCAAGCATACGTTCAACATGCGCAGTTTGGTGCTATGTTTTGTATTGTACTTTCATCAAAAGCATACGTTCAACATGCGCAGTTTGGTGCTATGTTCTGTATTGTACTTTCATCAAAAGCATACGTTCAACATGCGCAGTTTGGTGCTATGTTCTGTATTGTACTCTCATCTCAAGCATACGTTCAACATGCGCAGTTTGGTGCTATGTTCTGTATTGTACTCTCATCTCAAGCATACGTTCAACATGCGCAGTTTGGTGCTATGTTCTGTATTGTACTCTCATCTCAAGCATACGTTCAACATGCGCAGTTTGGTGCTATGTTCTGTATTGTACTCTCATCTCAAGCATACGTTCAACATGCGCAGTTTGGTGCTATGTTCTGTATTGTACTCTCATCTCAAGCATACGTTCAACATGCGCAGTTTGTTGCTATGTTCTGTATTGTACTCTCATCTCAAGCATACGTTCAACATGCGCAGTTTGTTGCTATGTTCTGTATTGTACTCTCATCTCAAGCATACGTTCAACATGCGCAGTTTGGTGCTATGTTCTGTATTGTACTCTCATCTCAAGCATACGTTCAACATGCGCAGTTTGGTGCTATGTTCTGTATTGTACTCTCATCTCAAGCATACGTTCAACATGCGAAGTTTGGTGCTATGTTCTGTATTGTACTCTCATCTCAAGCATACGTTCAACACGCACAGTTTGGTGCTATGTTCTGTAGCGTACTCTCATCTCAAGCATGCGTTCAACATGCGCAGTTTGGTGCTATGTTCTGTATTGTACTCTCATCTCAAGCATACGTTCAACATGCGCAGTTTGGTGCTATGTTATGTAGCGTACTCTCATCTCAAGCATACGTTCAACATGCGCAGTTTGGTGCTATGTTCTGTATTGTACTCTCATCTCAAGCATACGTTCAACACGCACAGTTTGGTGCTATGTTCTGTAGCGTACTCTCATCTCAAGCATGCGTTCAACATGCGCAGTTTGGTGCTATGTTATGTAGCGTACTCATAGACATAAATAAATATGGACTGGCCGAAGGAAGTAACTTCATGTAACTTGAAAACATGTATATCTATTGTATTCGGATTCCCGAATTATGAGAAATTGCATGATCTTCATTTTTAGAGATTAAACAAAACCTCACTGCCTGTTTATTTACGACATATATAGGTGTGTGGCTGAAATAGATATGAATACTTAATTCTTATATTGCTCATAAATGCTGTATAATAAAGTGCACAAAATTGCAAGTCACAAATTTTTGTTTCATAAAACTCTTTAATCGGCCAGTCTATATTTATTTATGTCTATGAGCGTACAATAATCTCAAGCGTGCGTTCAATATGAGCAGTTTGGTGCTAAGTGTTCAATATGCTTTGCGACATCAATTTTTAAGTCTTAAACATGCCATGATCTCTATATTGTTCCACACGCTTACTGCTATCTCGTTCAAAATACTTAGCGCCATCTGCTTTTTAGAGTTCAACTTGTTTAGCGCCATCTGGTGCTGTGTTCAACATGCTTATCGAAATTTAATGTTAAGTGTTGAAAATGCTTAGCTTCATCTGTTTAGTGTTATAACACCTGCTTAGCGCCATTTGCGCCAACATGCTTAGCGTCATCTACTGTTAAATGTTTAGCTTGATTAGCCCATCTGGTGTTGTGTTCAACATGCTGGTGCTAAGTGCCCCAACATGCTTATTGCCATCTGCTTTAAAATTGCTTAGCGTCGTGTGGTATTAAGTGTTGAACAGGTTTAGCGACATCTGGTGTTTTTCTTTACATTCAACATGCTTTGCGATATCAAAGAAATAGGTTTGTTATTACATAGGCAGAGAAAGTATGTTGCAGAGATTCTAGATAATGCTACATGTTAGTATTAGCTTTTGGCGTAGTGGCTAGAGCTCTCGACACGAATTAATTATTTGAAATGAGGCTCGAACTACATTAAAGAAGCACACAAAAAAGTTTTTTTGCCAGTCGCAACCCCCCCCCCCATCCCCATATATATATATATATATAATAGATTGGGCCAGAGCACACTAAGCAAATTATAGGTCAGAAGTTCTCAAACGTTTTCAGTTCAGGGACCCTTTTTAAAGCGATACGATATTAAGGAACCCCAACGCAGCCTGGTGGTTCTGCCCCAAACGAATATTTCTAAAGCCGTTGGCATAATCAAACTCTCCGCAGCCGTGAGTGCTATTTTGTTGACATTGCGCTACTCGCAAGGCTATGGCTACTGGTAGTGCTAGGATATGTGAAGCCTTAACGGCTTAATTCATTGTTGTCACATTGGTAATAAGTTTGTGGTCTTTTAGTTCATTATGATTTGTTAAAAGATGACCCTTCAGTTGAGCAGTTTTCTAAGATTTTTCGATAACATTTGGCGAGATAAGAAATGTGATCGCCAGCTTAATTAATCATCTAAGTTTGCCAATGTTGCGGCAAAAGGCGTCCTGGTTTGATCAAAGACAGGTGCCACAGATAAACAAGATTTCTGATTATACTATAACACACATGTGTTACACACATCATCATATACCTAAACCTTGAACGGGGTCACTACATTTCAAAAGCAATTTTTTTGTTTAGCAAGCTATGGTGAAAAAGGAGAATGAGATAAAATTTTAAAGTACTCTTTTTCTCTGCAAATATGGCATACTTTTAGATCTATGAATAGTGAAGATAGAGACAAAAGAAAAATGCCCAGGACCTTCAATAGCATAAATCCGGTACTTTTATACACATCATATAGAACACTATTTTGCCGTGAAATTTCGCGCTATTTTGTCGGCACTATTATGTCGGCGCTATTCTGTCGGATTACCCATTCAAACAAATGACACATTGTTTCAAACTAACGACACATTGTGGCTGATCAATGTTGCCTTTGTACGGTATAAATCTAAATTGTCATGGAAAGAGAACAAGTAATGCACTATGTATATTCACCCGTCACTAACTATCAGGGCCGGACTTAAGCATTGTGGGATTTCGCGGGGCCAAGTTTGGGTAGGGAAGCGGATAATAAGTGAAATTTAAAAGTTTGTATAAGAAAATAAATTCGTCTATGCATTTTATTCATTCTTTACTACGTACAGAATTACTTTCGAGCCTTGCGTGTATCAAAGTCATACAGTATATCATAATAATTTTGTTTCCTACATAGATCACGCTCAATAGCAAGAATTACCAAATGTTTCAATCTATCTTTGAGAATTGTTGACCTCAAGTAATACTTCATTAGTTTGAGGCGCGAGAAGCTTCTTTCACCAGATTACACAATTACAGCTAATGCATAATGCCGTTTTTATTTATCGCACGTAGGATTGGCGTTTTCCATATTGAATGACACTCCAAAATAACAATTTTGTCTATATACTTCCGTATATTTTAAGGACTTTTTCGTATATTTGTAATTTCTGGAGATTTCCAGGACCTCCTGGTAAATCGACAGGAGGGTGCGGAAAACCTGTTTGAAGTTATAATATGGTTTAATTTAATAATTTATACAGCTAGAATTAGCTCAGGTCCTATGTAAGTGCGGGGCCCAATGCGGTCGCATAGGTTGCAGTGGCCTAAGGCCGGCCGAGCTAAATGGCGGCGTAGCACGCCAGTTGAGTGGTAAATTTATAATTAATTTTTTAAATGTGCACCATGTGTTGTGTGCTGGTTTCTCAGGGTCGTCTGATGGAAACTTGAAAACCAAGTTTGACTCACTTCTTGAATGGTGTGATTTAGCAGAGATTTGGCAGAGAAATCTAAGGACCGACTTAAACTGGTTAATTGTGTCAACAATGGCGTCGTGTTAGAATAGTTCGTAACAGATTTAACAGTAGTAAACATTGAATTAAATGTATGGCTTTTATATAGCGCTACTTTCATGCTTATAGCATGCTCAGAGCGCTATGGTCCAATCTCATTTGTGGACCAAATGTATCTGGGAGGAGGGTTTCTGTTCGAGTCGGGTGTCGAACCGCGAGCCCCTTTCGTAGGTAGTCAAGCCAAGCCAATTCCAAGCGTACTTAGCCTCTCGAGCACGCTCCCACAGTGAGGAACGATTTGATTATTATTCAAATTATCCAATCAGATAAACTGGCTTGTAGGAAGGAAATTCTTTTAAATGTATACAATTTTAATCTATCTGCAACCCCTAAAGGTCCTCGAACCAAAGTTTGAGAACCACTGCTATACATGATAGCAGCAACATGGAAGACTCTCTATAAAAAAACAATTAAAACAATATGAATAATAATACAGTAATAGCTTATCTCTTTGTGTGTATCATGGAATGCCCCTAAAGAAATAGATAATAGATATGACTAGAATCTCGATGTAATACAAAAGAGAAAGAGAAGTGAACTACTTTCAGCCTTACGACCAATAAGGCAGATGATGTAAAAAAAACAACATCTGGTTCACGAGGGTGTCATGTGACTAGCACAACGACCAACCGCCTTTACTTTCCCAACTACAGTCAGGTACACATCAGAATTGGTTGGACAAAGGGCTGTCCTAAAAATTCTGAAATTCAAATTCTTGGTCATCAAAGAGATTCGAACCCGACTCGTTTGGAAAGCCAAGAGCTGTCCCACTCAGTCACCACGCGATCTAGATCTAGATCTAATAGCAGTGCCGGATTTACGTGCATTGAGGCCCTGGACAAGAGATTTGTGTAGTCTCGTACTGTCTGTTAAACCTCAATAGAAATTCACTTAACAAAGTTCATAGATATAAAAGCATATCGTGGCTATCAGAAATAAAAACTTGAGTAAGTTCACTTGTGCAGTCCATCGCATTCAACTAATTTGTTCGATTGTTTTAATATGCATGTTATGTTACACATTCTATAATTCTGAAATACTTGGATTCCCTTTAAAAGGTGAGACCCTGGATGGCCGCACAATCTTGTTATGTTGTAAATCCGTCCCTTGTCCGTCCATGACCAATCAGATCAGAAAGAAGGAAGGTGGTGGAGAGGTGGCGTTGGTTTAGCGATCCCCATCTTGTAAAATCTCAATTGCTACAGAAACAGCAAACATTGAACAGTGATAATGGAACCTCCTTAGAAGGAAGACCTAACATTCGTGGGCACCAGCTGGGGAAGTGATTGTGATAATTGAGCCTCCTTAGAAGGAACACCAAACATTAGTGGGCACCAGCTTGGAAGTGATTGTGATAATTGAACCTTCTTAGAAAGACTAACATTAGTGGGCACCAGCTTGGAAGTGATTGTGATAATTAAACCTTCTTGAAGGACTAACATTAGTGGGCACCAACTTGGAAGTGATTGTGATAATTGAACCTTCTTAGAAGGACTAACATTAGTGGGCACCAGCTTGGAAGTGATTGTGATAATTGAACCTTCTTAGAAGACCTAACATTAGTTGGCACAACCTGGGAAGAGATTGTGAAATTCGCTTATGACCAATCTCTATGGAGACAGCTTGACGTCCTATGCTCCGAACGGCGCGATAGGACCTTAAGTCTAAGTAATTCTAGTATAGATCTAGATCTAGATCTAATAGCTCACCTTGTTTTGGTTCCTGTTATCTGCAGATTGGAGTTTGAAGGTGCCCTAGAGAGTTGGTGTCCTGCAAAAACGGTGATACAGTGCACTTGGATCTGAAGTCTCGTCTAGACAGTTTTAACTTTTACCTTTTCGACTGGAACTCACTGTTTTTTCGCAGTTGCGGGCTGGCCTGTGTCGTCTTGGCATTTATTACAAGGTGGTAGAAGTGGAGGTGGGCATGGACAGGGAGGCATCTCTGGTTCAGGCTCTGGTGGAGGGGTTGGCGTCTTTTTCTTCGGACAGGGTGGCAGAAGGACATAACATGGCGGTCTTAACGGAGTGCAATCATCTGTTTCGGCTGCCTTATTGCTGCTTTCAGTTTTTGCTTTATTGGACATGATGTTTAACTGAGTGGGACAAGCTAGTCTATGAAGTGCTTGTCTATGCCCTAGACAAAAGACATTGAGAACAAAAGGGAAATGATGTCACTATCTATTGTCGACGGCTTAGAGATTATATAAAAATAAATCTTTTTTTTTTTAAAAAGCTAATGTTAGGTTTATTTGTTTCTCTATAAAGAATCTTTAATGAAACAAATTGCAGAATTTTTTACTAGTGTAGAGATTCTGCTGATCCGTTTGAAGGTTTCCTCCTTCTTTTCCCCATATAGCCCGTGGTTTTCTGCTTTGTAAGGTAAGACACAAACACACAGGTCAATAGGAAGATCAGGACTGGAACACAAACATTTAGACAAATTAAATGAATCTGACTACTAGCAAAGTTATGCTGAGATCTTTGTAATTTAAATGCCATGGTACGGCCCCATCACGAGATTGATCACACTGAATTTTTGACTATACAGTAGACTAGACTTTGAGAAGTTTTTAAAATTACACTTAGACTACAAACATTTAAATGAATTATTGCAGAGTACTTCATTTTTTTTAATGCTTTGCACCATCTTGTGTTTGTGTTCAATATTCTTAGCAACATCTTGTGCCTTGTGATCAATATTCTTAGCGACATCTTGTGTTGTGATTAATATTCTTAGCGCCATCTTGTGTTGTGATCAATATTCTTAGCGCCATATTGTGCATGTGTTCAATATTCTTAGCGCCATATTGTGCCTGTGCTCAATATTCTTAGCGCCATCTTGTGCTTGTGTTCAATATTCTTAGCGCCATCTTGTGCCTGTGCTCAATATTCTTAGCGCCATCTTGTGCCCGTGTTCAATATTCTTAGCGCCATCTTGTGTTTGTGCTCAACATTCGTAGCGCTAATTCGTACTTTTGTTCACCGTATCCTGTCGTTAGTGGAAGTAACACTACAGGCAGTATCGGACACACTGTGTCTCTTTTTTGTCTTATCCATGGAAACAGGGTTGTACTTGTTGACAGGGTTGTACTTGTTGACAGGGTCGTACTTGGTGACAGGGTTGTACTCGTTGAATAGGTTGTAATTGTTGACAGTGTTGTACTCGTTGAAAGAGTCGTACTTGTTGACAGGGTTGTACTTGTTGACAGGGTTGTACTTGTTGACAGGGTTGTACTTGTTGACAGGGTTGTACTCGTTGAAAGGGTTGTAATTGTTGACAGTGTTGTACTCGTTGAAAGGGTCGTACTTGTTGACAGGGTTGTACTTGTTGACAGGGTCGTACTTGTTGACAGGGTTGTACTTGTTGACAGGGTTGTACTTGTTTTCAGGGTTGTACTTGTTGACAGTGTTGTACTCGTTGAAAGGGTCGTACTTGTTGACAGGGTTGTACTTGTTGAAAGGGTTGTACTCGTTGAAAGGGTTGTACTTGTTGACAGCGTTGTACTTGTTGACAGGGTTGTACTTGTAGATAGGGTTGTACTTGTTGACAGGGTTGTACTTGTTGATAGTGTTGTACTTGTTGACAGCGTTGTACTTGTTGACAGGGTTGTACTTGTTGACAGGGTTGTACTCGTTGAAAGGGTTGTAATTGTTAACAGTGTTGTACTCGTTGAAAGGGTCGTACTTGTTGACAGGGTTGTACTTGTTGACAGGGTTGTACTTGTTGACAGGGTTGTATTTGTTGATAGTGTTGTACTTGTTGACAGCGTTTTACTTGTAGACAGGGTTGTAATTGTTGACAGGGTTGTACTTGTTGACAGGGTCGTACTTGTTGACAGGGTTGTACTTGTTGACAGGGTTTTACTCGTTGAAAGGGTTGTACTTGTTGACAGGGTTGTACTTGTTGACAGGTATGTACTTGTTGAGTGTGTTGTACTTGTTGACAGGGTTGTACTCGTTGAAAGGGTTGTAATTGTTGACAGTGTTGTACTCGTTAAAAGGGTTGTACTTGTTGACAGGGTTGTACTTGTTGACAGGGCTGTACTTGTTGACAGGGCTTTACTTGTTGACAGGGTTTTACTCGTTGAAGGGGTTGTACTTGTTGACAGGGTTGTACTTGTTGACAGGGTTGTACTCGTTGAAAGGGTTGTAATTGTTGACAGTGTTGTACTCGTTGAAAGGGTTGTACTTGTTGACAGGGTTGTACTTGTTGACAGGGGTGTACTTGTTGACAGAGCTGTACTTGTTGCCAGGTTTTACTCGTTGAAAGGGTTGTACTTGTTGACAGGGTTGTACTTGTTGACAGGGTTGTATTCGTTGAAAGGGTTGTAATTATTGACAGTGTTGTACTCGTTGAAAGGGTTGTACTTGTTGACAGGGTTCTACTTGTTGACAGGGCTGCACTTGTTGACAGGGCTGTACTTGTTGACAGGGTTTTACTCGTTGAAAGGGTTGTACTTGTTGACAGGGTTGTACTTGTTGACAGGGTTGTACTTGTTTACAGGGTTGTACTTGTTGACAGTGTTGTACTTGTTGAAAGGGTCGTACTTGTTGACAGGGTTGTACTTGTTGACAGCGTTGTACTTGTTGACAGGCAGGGTCGTACTTGTTGACAGGGTTGTACTCGTTGAAAGGGTCGTACTTGTTGACAGGGTTGTACTTGTTGACAGGGTTGTACTTGTTGACAGGGTTGTACTTGTTGATAGTGTTGTACTTGTTGACAGCGTTGTACTTGTTGACAGGGTTGTACTTGTAGACAGGGTTGTACTTGTTGACAGGGTTGTACTTGTTGATAGTGTTGTACTTGTTGACAGCGTTGTACTTGTTGACAGGGTTGTACTTGTTGACAGGGTTGTACTCGTTGAAAGGGTTGTAATTGTTAACAGTGTTGTACTCGTTGAAAGGGTCGTACTTGTTGACATGGTTGTACTTGTTGACAGGGTTGTACTTGTTGACAGGGTTGTACTTGTTGATAGTGTTGTACTTGTTGACAGGGTTGTACTTGTTGACAGGGTTGTACTTGTTGATAGTGTTGTACTTGTTGACAGCGTTGTACTTGTTGACAGGGTTGTACTTGTTGACAGGGTTGTACTTGTTGACAGGGTTGTACTTGTTGATAGTGTTGTACTTGTTGACAGGGTTGTACTTGTAGACAGGCTTGTACTTGTTGACAGGGTCGTACTTATTGACAGGGTCGTACTTGTTGATAGGGTTGTACTTGTTGACAGGGTTGTACTTGTTGACAGGGTTGTACTTGTTGACAGTTATGTACTTGTTGACAGTTATGTACTTGTTGACAAGGTTGTACTTGTTGACAGGTATGTACTTGTTGAGTGTGTTGTACTTGTTGACAGGGTTGTACTCGTTGAAAGGGTTGTACTTGTTGACAGGGTTGTACTTGTTGACAGGGCTGTACTTGTTGAAAGGGCTTTACTTGTTGACAGGGTTTTACTCGTTAAGGGTTGTACTTGTTGACAGGGTTGTACTTGTTGACAGGGTTGTACTCGTTGAAAAGGTTGTAATTGTTGACAGTGTTGTACTTGTTGAAAGGGTTGTACTTGTTGACAGGGTTGTACTTGTTGACAGGGCTGCACTTGTTGACAGGGCTGTACTTGTTGACTTGTTATTTTAAATTTTTTTAAAATATTGAATCAATAAGGCCTTATATTCGGAAATTCCGGAACGCTTAAGTACTTTAAAGAACGCGATAGTCCTTTCAAGAACGCGATAGTCCTTTCAAGAATGCAATAGTTCTTTTAAAACCAATGTAACGTTGGATCGACATCTAGAGCTTATTCTCTAGCCAAATTTTAACTTTCTTTTTGTTTTTACTCTGAAAAAAATATAACTGTCAGACTGGAGTTTTCCCAGTGTGGCCAACAAACTCGAAATTCTTTTCCCAACGATCTACAGCTACTGTTAAATGTGTAGTAAAATCATTATATATATTTCTTACTTACGCGGTAAACTCCACCATGTTTCCTATCCCCCCTCCTCTATTGTTGTTCGACCATTGATTACATTGTGAAGAAACAGTTGGATGACTTGAGAATAGACAGCAGCTTGGTTTCACATGAAGGAGCACATTATTTTGTCATAGACAACAAATTAGTTTTATACAGGTAGCATGTTGTTAGAGCCTTACACACAAGGCTGTTATCTATATTTAATAGGTAATAATAAAGATATGTACATGTATGGACAAAGATGTGTAATTGATATAGATACAATACGTATTTGCTATAGATAAATACATAATAGATACCCATCATGTTATTATTAACGCAGAGAGTACTTATGGACGAGGTTATATCAGATGTTAATATCGACTTTGATGCCAATCTGATAAATGTAGACTTAGAATTTTTGTGATAGACCTAAACTTCAATATGCTCAATACACAGTGAAGTCATGGAGTGTATATTTAGTTATTTATAAAGTGCATATCTGGTCGTAATGGACATAGATGTCAGCTTTAATGGATGCTAGACAACCTTTTGTCAATCTGGAGACTCAATGGGCTTACAAAAGGGAAGCTGTTGTGTAGTTGTTAAATTTGTTTTTTCAAGGGTCATTTTTTTTACTAACATCGTAGTTGTAATTTAAACCAAGGTTTAATATTAAATAGATAAAGATTACACTACATTACTATCAATGTTTCATATTTTAGGTCTGACTTGTTGTATACATACTGTTTATCGTGAGAGGGTTCTGCAACCTTATGGACAGGGCCGGATTTAAGGGAGGGCAATCAGGGCAACAGCCCCGGGGACCTCCACAGGAAAGGGGTCTCCACAAAGGAGATTAAAAAATATATATCGAATTTCGACGCGCCCGAAACCTTTTTAAGTTTGTTTTTTTCCCAACCTTTAAAAAAAAATGTTTATAGCTGGCAAAAATGTGATTAAGAAGTGAACGCATATAGCATGATCAGAATAAGTAGATACAGCTCCGGATTTACAACAGAGCCTTTAGCAAGGGCCTTACCCTCCAAAAACTAAAAGGTATACACATTTTAAAACTAAAATATGCAAATTAAATATTTAAAAAAAAAGAAAGTGAAATTAAATATAAAAGCACTCTCTTCTAAAATAGATGATACTTTTTAGATAGAAATATTTTCATTCCTATGTGGATCTTTATTCAAGCTTACGAAAAAAAAATTGTAGGGGCCTCCACAAAAATCCTGCTCCGCAGCCTCCACATTCTTAAATCCGGCCCTGCGTATGGACTAAAAACACTTTATATTTGAAGAGGAAGAGTACAATGTAATAGACTCTGCTAATGTTATTGTACCAGACTGTCTCAATTCACAATGGTCGTGCATCTTTCTGTGGATGAATTTTGCGTGACCAAATAAAAAAGGTCCGTGATAAGACGTCTTACATCTATCGACGATAAGGCCTATTACAGACGAAAGGTACGCCCTATGCACAACAAATACCCCTCACATGATGGTATTGGCCAATACTTCTTTGTTTGGCTTAGTTTGATCCGTGATTTTGTTTAAACTAGAAAAATAAGTGCGCTATATACGGCTGGAGAGTGCTTTTTTGCAGCTCATAATGCAGGACAATATACCAATAGTGGGCAATATCGGCCGGTCGCTATTTCTTTATTTAATCTGTGGTATTCTTAAAGGGAATAAACTGCGTTGCAGTCGTCCGAAGTACAGAACAGAGAAAAAGGCTTTTTGCAAGGACATATTTCTTAATTTGAACCAAGTAGACAACATAGAAGATTTAGTAGTACAAGAAAATGGAATTAAAAAACTATTAGCCAACACCAAACCAAATAAAGCGTCTGGACCTGATAGTATTCCAGCTAGATTACTCAAAGAACTAAGCAATGAGCTAGCCCCAGTGTTCAAAATACTCTTTCAGGCATCGCTTTACCAGGGCAGAGTACCAAAGGACTGGAAAGAAGCTAATGTTACCCCCCTATTCAAAAAAAGGAGAAAAATCTGACCCAGGAAACTACAGACCAGTATCACTTACCAGCATCACATGTAAAATACTAGAACACATAATATGTAGCAACATCATAAACCACTTAGACAAACATAATGTCCTCACCCCATACCAACATGGCTTTAGGAAATATAGATCATGTGAAACACAACTAATAGGACTAATTGATGATTTTTCAAAAGGTTTAGATAATAGTGAACAAATAGATGCTATCTTACTAGATTTTTCTAAGGCTTCTGACAAAGTTCACCACCATAGTTTGCTTAAAAAATTAAAATATTTCGGCATTAATGGTCCACTGCATCAGTGGATTAAAGATTTTCTGATAGGGAGAGAACAAACTGTAATAATAAATGGCTCTAGACCAACACCAATAACAGTAAACTCAGGTGTACCTCAAGGAACAGTCTTGGGTCCACTACTGTTTTTAATTTACATAAATGATTTACCAAATTGCATTAGTTCAGGAACAAAAGTCAGATTATTTGCAGACGATTGCATAATATATAGAACAATAAAAACAAAACAAGACACAGACATTTTACAAAGAGAATTAGATGAATTACAGAAATGGTAATCAAATTGGAGCATGTCTTTCCACCCAGAAAAATGTCAGTTGTTAAGAGTAACAAAAAAACTAAAACAAATTAATTCTACTTATCTTATTCATGGCAAACCAGTAACACAGACTAAAAATGCAAAATACCTAGGTGTTATAATAAATGAAAAACTGGCATGGAATCCACATATTGATGAAACTATAAAAAAATCCAACAAAGCATTAGGGTTTATTAAAAGAAATTTCTATAAATCAAATGAGAACTTAAAACTAAAATGTTATTTAACCTTGGTTAGGCCAATAATAGAATATGCATCCACCGTGTGGGACCCCTCAACTCAAGAAAACATTAAGAAACTGGAACAAACACAAAATAGAGCAGTGAGATTCATAACAAACGAATATTCACATTTGACTAGAGTAACACCTATAGTAAAATCACTAAATTTAGAAAGCCTTCAGGACAGAAGACTCAAAAATAAAGTAGCAATTATACATAAAACACCGAACCATAATCTTCAAATACAAAAACAAATTTAATAAAATACTCTGAAAGACACAAAAATAAAGGTACATACCTTGTCCCATATGCTAGGACAAATTTGTACAAATACTCCTTCTTCCCTAGTGCTATTAGAGCATGGAATGGGTTGCCTGAGCTAGCCAGAAAAACCAGTGACTTGGCAGAATTTAAGTCATTGGTTAATATGCATGACTAAATGCATGACGCGTAGGATGTAATCATCTTCTTTTTTGAAGTAACGTCTGTATTATATAAGATAAGATAAGATAAGACTCCAGACCCCGCTTGAAGAGCAAGCAGCGCTACTCGAGACTGCCATATGGCTTAAGGGGTGCAAAATACTTTTTTTTAGTCTAGGGTGGCGTCATAGGTAAAACACTGACATATAGAGATGGGAGTTGTTTTGAGGGAGCAAGATGTTGGTATAACACGCTGTTTTGATCATTGGCTTTGCTTGTTTTTATAAG
Organism: Biomphalaria sudanica; assembly: GCA_036873155.1. Taxonomy (NCBI): domain Eukaryota; kingdom Metazoa; phylum Mollusca; class Gastropoda; family Planorbidae; genus Biomphalaria; species Biomphalaria sudanica. The sequence continues at coordinate 36,545 of JAZGLO010006208.1, forward strand.
CTTTGGACCTTACTCACAACTAAACCTCTTGTAGGACGGCAGGGAATTAGAGAGGTTCGAACTTGGGACCATTTGCATGACAGTTGAAAGCGCATACCACTATACCAGGCAGCGATCCGATTGATAATTTGGTAATAATATGTATTCTTGTGTACAGTTGCTACTGTTTACGTATTAACAATTGGGTTATTTATGTAAAATATACGTCTGAATCCTAACACGTTCCGTACGACACCAACTAAAAATCTAGAATCTTTTCCCGGGTATAGCGTTGTCACGTGTCTAACATCCCCTCGTTGCAATGCCAACCAATAAATGCAGCTCAATGTACAATAATTAATATTTCAAAACCAATCATATTTAATCTGACACATAGCTCTGCCGCGTGATGGAATTCCCCTAGCTAACAAATTCTGGCTGGTAACCTTGGGCGGCTGTGTACGTGACAATGACATTAGTGACAAAGAAAGATGTCTAGGGCGCAATGCAGAGTTTCATGACATTAGTGACAAAGAAAGACGTCTAGGGCTTCATGCATACGTTCATGACATTAGTGACAAAGAAAGACGTCTAGGGCGCAATGCAGAGTTTCATTACACTTGACTAAAAGTTAGGCTTACCTTCTCTTGACCTCATCCCGCCTAAAATGGAACTGGGGCCTTCCAGTAAATAACTGAAATTCAATTTTAAAAAATTCAGCTACAGAATGTAATATATCTCTCTTGAGAAGCAAACAATATTATAAAAGTAAGGAATCACTTTCAGATATATGAAATACTAACCCGTTTCCCCCCCCCCCCCGCCCCCAAGCGTCGTCAAAAATGACTCCAGGGCGCCGAGACATCACAATTGAAGTCTTGTAGAAGATACTAGTTCCCTGTACAACGAATAATCTATTTACTCCTGAGAGTCCAGTAATGTCGTTGAGTCTGATGGAATAGACTTCCGACTTTTGTGGTGTCTACTCGAGTGATTCAACAAATCAACTTACAAATCAACTCACGAATCAACCCACTTTATGATTCATGAGGTGGGGAAGCGCGTAAAGTTAACCCATTGTTGAAATCAAGTCAAGGGAGAAATGAGTAGTGGTGTTGGGGGCATTTGGGGCGCCTTCGTGGATGAAAATTTTTGTGGCTGGGCGGGTGGGGGAATAATGGGTTTACAGTCAAATAAAGCTAACGCAAATAAAAAGGGATTTAGATTTACATTTTGAAGTGGGTTTGGGTGAAAATAGATCATATTCTTTTACAGACATATATATCGTACGTGTTAATAGCGAATATGCAAAATAATACATCCAGACATCAGGGCCGGATTTGTGACTGCGCAACCACACAGGGCCCCATCCTTGAGTGAGACTTCCACATTTCAAAATGTATTTTTTTTTTAAATAGTGACTATACGAAACTAAGGGCAATGTGAGATCAAATGTACAGCTTCTACATTTCTGTCTGAACAAATACGCCATGCTTTTACATTTATTAGGATGATTAAAGTAAAGTTAAAAAAAAGTAAAGTTCCCCTTTTCAGACCTTGTGATCCATTGGGCAGAAGTAAAGGTCATCTGTCTCTGTGGCTTACAGTTTACGAGGCCATCATGTGGCCAGCACAACGGCCTTTACTTTTCCCCAACTAATGTCAGGAACCCGTTAGAACATTTTAAACGCATTTATAAAAAAAAAAAGGTGGGCAGAACGACCTGAATTCAAAACTCTGACTCAAAGCTTCGCCACCCGAAATTCTAACCATTCTGCTAGTGCATGAAATAGAAGATTGTATAGTTATCTCTAGTTAGTTTCAAACTTACTTAAAGCGGCGACCTATAAATGGGAATAATTCATCTTATACCACCTCCTCAGTCAAGTACATTTTCTTTCCCTTGTTCAAGATAACAAACAAAATAATTAATTACCCATTGTTAATAAAATAACTGGTTGATTTTTTTTATTGATTCTTTTGTTGGCACATAAAATAAATTTGCAAAATTTCAGCTTGATCCCATATTTGGTGTCGGTGAAACAACGTGTCAATACTTTTTACCAGACAAATAAATGTGACTGGATGTAAGCTTTGCAAAAAAAAAAAAAACAGTCACATTGTGATGATTTCTGTTTCTTGATTGCCTGATATTTCTTATTATATTAACAATGGCACAAACAGACTCATCTTGCCGGCGATGTCTATAACTAACTTGACAACAAACTGAAGAAACATCTGTGTTCTTTCCTTACTTCTCTATGAAACCTCCTCAAACTAAACGTATAGATCTACGTAGACTTTCAATTCAATACCAATATCTTCGATAATATTGAACTTTTTACTAATACGACATTAACTAATATACTTTATGATTTAAACAGCTTAACGATACAACTTTATGATACAACTTCAACGAATGGACCTGCACTCACTACAACACAAGACAGATACTATGCATGGGGCCGTTACTAACTAACTTTTCCCTAATTTAATTTTTTTTTAAACCATATTTTCCAGAATCCTAGAAACTTCTATCCTAAATATTTTGTTAACTGTGATCTGCTAGAAACTGACGTATGCCTTTTTTTTTCTGACCTCTTTCCCTGATTGGATGACTATAATTAACGTGTGTTTGTTTTGCATCTTCTATGACCTGACTCCGGCTTCTAGAAACTGGTCTAATTAGGTCATAATATCAATTCGTGACACACATAAATTCCGAAAAAACTCCCTGGCTACGCCAATGCAAAGAACTGTACATTTACAGTCATATATCTTAATAATTAATCCTTTATTTCCTTTTTTTCAATTCTAAAATTAATTGATTAATAACTAATTAATAAATCAATTCGTTAATTTCTTGGTTTATTTGTGTTTTGTTAAGGGACATTGAATAATTGTGCAAAGTCTCCACTTGATCCTAGAATAGGAAGTGGGAGACATACAAAACGTGTATCAGTCAGTCAGACAGACGGAGTCAGTTGATATCATCTTTGTAAAAAGGCAACAGAAAACTTGAAGATGTGTTTCACTGTGAACCCCACTGACCTTTATGAAAATATCGAGGTGGGGGGGGGGGAGGGATCCACGTACCGTTTCAAACTTTTGTGTGTGTGTTCAGTTCCTCCTTCCAACCCTAAAACCCCTTAAGCCAACAACCAACACCAATGTTCCAATAGTGGAAACCGCAACAGCAAAAATGGGACTTCCTTAAATAACTCTCATGTTTTTTACAAGAGGGTGGCGATAAAATAGAAGACAGAGAGAGACGCAGAGAGAGCGAGAGGGAGAGAGAGAGAGAGAGGGAATAACCGCTTATGAGAGAGGAAACATTTAATGAATGTCTGTGTTGGCAGTGAAAGGGGAGACGATCGTACCAAGGATGACCCAACGATTGCCATCGCTGGATACTGTCCTGTTTTGCCCAAGGGGAGAAAAGAGGATCTACACTATTTAAAGAAAAAAAAAGACGGCTGTGTGTTTATCGTCAGCTTCGATATTTTTTGACAAGTATGAGGGATGACTTTCGGTGAATACACTTTTGGTCGAAGGATTCTCTCCCCTTTTGCTTTCTTTGTTATATTCTCATTCGTTTATCTCCTCCTGGAGATCAGACTTAAGAAGTGTTGCTGTCTGATAAAAATGTCCATTTGAAGGACGCCAAGTGCAGTAATTTTACTACTGTGGATTTTACACAATGTCTGGGTATTTATTTTTTTTGTACAAAGCTTATATTAGAGCACTCACTGTTTGTCTGATAAAATGTGTGTACACATTAGTTCTCTCACCTACCATTCTCGGATCAATTTGAAACTTTACAGAATCATTGTCATAACAAATGATGAATCTAGCAACATTTTAACCAATTTAGTTAGTGGTAATTAATTAATTGTGCTTGATATAGATAAAGGGAAATTAATCTTACAGGGTTGAGAAATATTACTGTAAATGTGTTGTTCTTCTCCTTAATTAAAAAGTATTTTTTATACTTATATATATATATACACACACACGCGCGCGCTTACTTGTATGCGTGACCATAGTACGCATACAATGTTTAAACATTCTTTTTATCTTTCGTTTTTAATACAACTTTTTGGTATTGTTGTTCTTGCATTGAAATATACAATAATGAATTTGTCTATGTGTGTGGCCAAAGAATAAAATACCTAGATCTTTGGGTTATAAACTTTAAATGTAAGAAGAAGCTTTGAATTATTCATAAGACACTTTTGGTAGCAGACGACTGTAAAGATGTTGTTAGATTTTTGTTGTTCTCGTAAAAACTGATCAGACCAAGCTTTTAAAGTAGCCGTTGTTTCTTCTTCTTCTTGGAGCCTGTCAATTATGCAGATCTCATGTAATTAATCTTTACGTGCAGAGACGACGCCGTGCTGGCTTCCCGACCTCCCCTCCCCCTCACGAATAAAACGTTTCCGTTCATTTTTCAAAAGCTTCATAAAAGGACAACCAACAAATGTAAAGGTCAAAGAATGGGTCTCAAATTTAGAGGTCGAATAAAGACTAACTAGAGGTCAATTAAAGACTAACTAATGTAGAAGTCAGATAAAGAGTCTCAAATGTAGAGGTCAAAAAAAGAGTCTCAAATGTAGAGGTCAAAGAAAGAGTATCAATTGTAGAGGTCAAAGAAAGAGTTTCAAATGTAGGGGTCAAAGAAAGAGTCTCAAATGTAGAGGTCAAAGAAAGAGTCTTACATGTAGAGGTCAAAGAAAGAGTCTCAAATGTAGGGGTTAAAGAAAGAGTCTTACATCTAGAGGTCAAAGAAAGAGTCTTACATGTAGAGGTCAAAGAAAGAGTCTCAAATGTAGAGGTCAAAGAAAGAGTCTTAAATATAGAAGGCAAAGAAAGAGTCTCAAATGTAGGGGTCAAAGAAAGAGTCTCAAATGTAGAGGTCAAAGAAAGAGTCTCAAATGTAGGGGTCAAAGAAAGAGTCTCAAATGTAGGGGTCAAAGAAAGAGTCTCAAATTTAGAGTTCAAAGAAAGAGTTTCAAATGTAGGG
>JAZGLO010006209.1:0-15663 GCA_036873155.1 Biomphalaria sudanica
GCTGGGTGGACTCAGAGGCGCCAAAAGATCCCGAAATTTAAAATCCCAGTCTTCACCAGGATTCGAACCCGTGACTCCGATCAGCCACCGCGCCTCCATTACAATGTTGATTGGATATTAATTACTTGCATAAATGCACGGTACTGCTCATGTTGACAAGAAAGGAGAAATATAAAATATATTAAGTTCCCTGAAAGGATTTGAGGATCATTCATGCCAAGTCTTACAAAGATTGGTCAAATGGTTTTCATTTTTATGAGGTATATACAACTTACATTTGATTTTATATAGATAGATCAGATATCAGACTTCGTTCCGACCACAGCTAATGCCCAGGCATTCATTCATCTCATTTCCATGAGATGATCCATAGTCGCTTCGCGACTGTGAGGCCATAGTGATCAGATAAATATAGACTAATGCCACGTAGTTACGCTTCAAGGTGCCAAGAGAAGTGTCAACAGAACGTTTTATTTATATGTTGGCATCTCGAAGCTTCGAGTTTCTATAGTATACAGAGTAGTAAATTAATTTAAGGGAAATAATACATTTCAGGTAGGATTAGTCGTAGAATATAGAGGAGACAAGCTTGTTTTTCAGTTTGTTCAGTTTGTAAGATTTAAGCTTCATGTTCAATCTACCATTGTGAATAGTGGATTATAATGTGTTATTTGCTTAATACACAGTTTGTTTTTATGATTTCTACTAGGCAATTAAAATATCTTATTTCGTGAAAGCGATTTTTGTTTTATCTTTATAGAGCTCACCGACATACATTGGACTTTAAGTCGTCAGATTTAATTTCTGATGATATAAGTATGTATTCACCGCCCAATTCCATTGTAACAAGGTGTACCAACTACATAATGAATTTTGGCATATAATTATACCAGAAGTGCTAGCCGCGAAATGTCACTGTCACATAAAAAAATGTGTGTATTAATGTTGATATTTGTACTAGTCAATTTATCCGACTCATTTACTGTTGTAACTCAACCTTTGATCTATTCCCGCAGTCCCACGTACCAAAACAACGATCTGTAGCGATATAGTGCACAGCCTGAGTAAACAGGTTAACACATACTCAAGGTGACCTAACTTAGCTTTATTTTTTTGTAACTGTATCAGACCTAGCGAGAAAAAAAAAAGAAAAAGGGGCTGTAACTGTAGGGGTTTTTTTTATTCGTCTGGCTAGAATCTATATGTAAGTGTAAAGTGTATTCCATGTGTAAATGATGTGATAACATTTGTGATAGTTAATACTAGCGTTAGTAACTGAATCGTTATCACTTGAGTGCTATACAGATGAGTGGATAGTCAATGTTGTTACTGATTGTTGTATATGTACCTAGCTGATCGGCATAAGCTTGGTGCTAAGACAAAATCAAAAAGCAAGCTGCTCACCCGCACCTGCAAATACAATCAAAAGAAAACCCTCAACATTAATGCGTTTTGCAAGCTGGAACATACGGACAATGTGTCCTGGCTTCAATACTGACCCTGAACTCGTCACCGACATGCGTCAAACAGCTATCATCGACAGAGAACTCAGCAGACTAAACATTCATGTGGCCTGTCTGCAAGAAACCAGACTGGCAGACAGTGGATCTCTTACAGAAAGCAACTATACATTCTACTGGCAAGGAAAACCAGAACAAAGCCCTATAATACATGGCATCGGTTTCGCAATAAGAAACACTCTCGTTCCCTGCATTGCGATGTTTCCCATTGGCAATGAAAGAGTAGCACACATGAAATTTGCATCACCGCAAGGCAAAGTTAATAAAATCTGTGCTTACTCACCAACCCTTGCTGCACCGGAAGAGGACAAAGACAGATTCTTTCAAGCTCTAGAGGACGTAATTAAAAGTATTCCAAAATCCGAGCACCTCTATATAAATGGAGACTTTAATGCCCGTGTTGGTGATGGAAATGATGCATGGCCAAAATGCTTGGGACCTCATGGTGTTGGCAAAATCAATGACAATGGCCAAAGGCTACTCGAGTTCTGTAGCTCTCATGAACTGTGTGTAACAAATGCATTCTTTTCTGGCAAGGAACGCCATAAAGTCTCTTGGCAGCACCCACGCTCAAAAAGGTGGCACCAGCTTGACCTCTGCATCACCTGAAGTATGGATCTGAAAAGTGTCATCCACACCCGTTCATACCATAGTGCGGACTGCAAGTCAGACCATTCACTAGTGCTAAGCAAGATCAAACTACTTCTCAAGAAAGCTTATACTTCCACTCAACCTAGAACTAGGCGAATTAACGTCAACCATGTAGGGGACCCAGAGAAGTCAGCACTCTTTGGCGAGCTCCTGAGCAGTTCAATCCCCTCGTTAAGTGATGAAGAAGACATCTCTAGCAGATGGGAGAAATTAAGAGTTGTAATCTACAGTTCGGCAATCACCGCCTTTGGGCCTCAAAAACACAAAATTGTAGACTGGTTTGAGGCGAATCTAGCACATATGAAACCTTACATCGAGAAAAAGCGATCAGAAAACCTCGCTCACAAGACAAAGCCTAGTCCAAAATCTTTGGAGGCATTCAAAAGTGCTAATAAAGAGGCGAAACAAATGGCTAGACAATGTGCTAACAACTTTTGGAGGGATACCTGCAACAGAATCCAAGACAGTCTCTACTCAGGAAATAGCAAAGCTCTATTTGATGGCATTAAAGCGGCCCTGGGTCCAACAGTGTCTAAGCCTGCCCCCCTTCTATCCAAATCAGTAGAAAAAATTACATATCAAACCAAGCAGCTAGAACGATGGACAGAATACTACCTCGAAGTCTATGCCACACAGAATACAGTAGACGATGTCGCCCTGGCTTCTCTACCAGATCTTTCAGTACTGGAATGCCTAGATGAGCTTCCGAGCCTTAGTGACCTCAAAAAAAGCAATTAACTGCATAAAAAATAGAAAATCTCCAGGGAGTGATGGTATCCCAGTGGAAGTAGTTAAAGCCAACGAATCACTCCTGCTCCCTGAACTCTATATTCTCCTCTGCCGCTGTTGGGAAACAGGTCATGTCCCACAGGACATGCGTGACGCAACTATAGTCACAATATACAAGAACAAAGGGGATCGGAGTGACTGCAACAATTACAGGGGTATCTCTCTCCTCAGTATAGTGGGCAAGATCTTTGCTAGAGTGGCATTATCCAGGCTGCAAGTGATAGCTTCTAGAGTCTACCCAGAGTCTCAGTGTGGATTCAGGAGTGGTAAATCCACTGTAGACATGATATCTTCTCTACGACAACTGCAGGAGAAATTCAGAGAGAGAGAGACAGATCACTTTACATCGTTTTTGTTGATCTGACTAAAGCTTTTGACATGGTCAGCAGTAGTGGCCTTTTCAAACTCCTGAGGAAAATAGGTTGCCCTCCCAAACTACTGAAGTTCATTGAGTGCTTCCACGAGGAAACTAAATGTACTGTCAAATTCAATGGAGCCCAATCAGCACCTTTTGAGGTTTGCAGTGGTGTCAAGCAGGGATGTGTGCTCGCACCTACTCTGTTTGGCATATTCTTCTCCTGTCTACTGCATTATGCATACAACATAAACGAAGGTGTGTTTCTCCATACTAGATCCTCTGGAAAACTATTTAATGTATCAAGGCTGCGGGCAAAAACCAAGGTTAGGAAACTACTCATCAGGGAACTTCTGTATGCTGATGATGCAGCAATTGTGGCTGATTCTGATATTCAGCTACAGTCCCTGGTTGACAAACTATCTGCTGCTTGCCAGAAGTTCGGCTTAAACATCAGTCAAAGCAGACTAAGATACTTGTCCAAAACACAAACAATGCACCTCAAGTAACCATTAATGGCCAACCACTAGAAATTGTTGATCACTTTTGAATTCTTGGCTCCATCATATCCAGCAACACTCTATTGGATAAAGACATCAACAACAGGATAGCCAAGGCAATGGCCACCATGTCACGGTTGCAGAAAAGAGTCTGGGACAACATATTGCTGACTAGCAGTACTAAATCCCTAGTCTACCGGACCTGTGTGTTGAGCACCTTGCTGTACGGAAGTGAAACATGGTCAACCTACTCATGGAGGAAAAAAAAGAAAAAGCTGAATGTCTTCCACCTCCGATGCCAAAGGCGGATCTTTAAAATAAGGTGGCAAGATAAGATAACCTATGAGGAAGTGCTACAAAGAGCAGGGTGCCAGGACATCCGCTCTGTTATCAGCAGCAGACGCCTTGGCTGGCTTGGCCACGTTCGTAGAATGCCTACAGGTCGACTTCCACAGGACATCCTGTATGGCGATCAAATAGAAGGCATGAGAGCCGCTGGTCGCCCACTTTTACGTTATACGGATGTATGCAAACGCGACATGAAGCTCTTCAAAATCGACACTAGCAACTGGAAAGAGGTGGCACTGGACAGATCCACATGGAGAGAGAGCATAAAGGAAGCACTTGACAGCACCGTTATGTGGAAAACATGGAGGATTACCGCATGCTAAAGGCGATCTTTTATGGCGAGCTTTAAGAGGGACGGCGTAAGAGAGGTGCCTATAAAGATCAAATCATGATCAACTTTGACCTCACTGGCATAGAGGAAAGCAGCTGGAGAGCTCCAGATGACAGAGGTCAGAGACCCAAAGATAAGCCCTTTCCGAAGACAGCGTGCAGAAGATGAAAAGAACACTTTAAAAAGAAGCCATCGATGGACAACGGTTTTGTCTGCATCTGGTTTGGCAAAATAAGCAGATCGCAATTGTGTTTGTGTGGAACATTAAAACTGCACTCATCCCAAATTTTCGGGCTGGAAGATAATGCCTTATTAATACATTGCGATGAGAGTTGGACTATTTCTTTATGATGGTTGGACTATTTCTTTATGATGGTGGAAATTAGTCAAAAGTCTAAAAACTCAACGTGGATGTAAGATAATGCCAGAGGCTTGTATTGAATGGAGTTAAAACAAGGAGAACAATTTTAAAAAATACTTTTTAAAAAAAAAGCTTATATTAAGCGTAGTTGTATCAATTAGTTTGGATCAGTCATGTAATTAGATTTATAAAAGATCTAGACTAGTAATAATAAATCTGTGCGATTACAAATATTTTTACAACCTTATATCAACTCTGTCAGGTAAAAAAGTTTGAAACTTTGTATAATTATTTGTTTACCTGCAAACACAAGAATAAGAAAAAAATAATTACTAATTGTTAATTTACTTATTATTTATTTAAAAAAAAATAGATTCTTGTTTTTTTGTGTTGTTTTTTTTCAGGTAAAAGAGATAATTATTCAAATTTCAGCTTGATCCGCGACTGGGTGTGTGAGAAATAAAGAGTACAAACTTTTTTACTAGACAGACAGACAGAGTTGATATAAGCTTTGTAAAAGCAGTTTACTGTTTCGCCTGTACTTTAACCTAAATCTCTATAAACTTGCAACTTACATTGGGGCTTCTTCTATATGCTACTACTACTACTCAAAAAAGCTATGTCGCAATCATTTGCTGACAGCTGTTCGATCTAGAAACTAGGTATAGCTCAACAAAGAAAAGAAAATCGTTTTTAAAAACAAAGAAAGTTTACAATCCAATTGCTTGCTTACAAAGGCCTAGAGACTTCACCGATTAGCATTAATGATCTCCCCCCCCGCCCCCGCTATCAAACAAACACGTTTTCTACCTCGTATATTTCTGAACATTTTTTTTTGTCAGTCGCCAAATCTGCAAATGCCAAACAAATGCCCAGACGAATGCCCAGACGAATGCCCAAATGCCGTAACGTAAATTAAATAAGGAACAGAAATGCCAACAATTTGGCGCTAAAAAAGAAACTGAGGCTCTGGTCGATACATAAGTTGAAAACCAGATCAGTTCGAAGAAACTGTCTCGCGCCACTTGTTTGGTGGGTCAGAGGTTATCGAATGGAAGTGAACGGTTTCTGGGCCGGTTAGGAAGTATTTGTGAAGGTCATTTTCAAGATCGTCGAGAACATGTTAAAAAAATAATAAATTGATTTTCGAGAGTTAAAAGTAGTTAAGAACTTGTATGTATGACACACAATTTGTTCCACGAAAGATCGTCCAAAGTTAAAGCCTTTCATTGTAGCTGTCACATAGTGAAGGGAAAGAAGGTGGGAAGTGGAGTCAGACTAAAATTATATGGAAGTCTTAAAAATCTAGAACACGATTTTAACTTTTGAATGACATGGTACAGTCATTAGGACTTGAGGCTCAAAGTCACATAGAATGTTAACCTATTTCTATTATTTCTTTTAAATCTAGACCTTTTTTTGTGTTTTTACAATTCCTCTATTTAGCGTGCAAACCCATGGGCACTGAGTATGTGGCTCATGATTGGGTGGACGTGGTCACGTCCTCGGCTAGTTTCGCTGTGTCGGCTCCGTTCATTGAAGAGTTGGATTACAAACAAAAACGTTAAAGAACTTAGAGCGCACCGCCTTCGATTTCCTAGGTCTAGATCTATATAGGCCTAGCTTTAGAATTGTAAAAGCTCTACTAGATCTATACATTCCTTTAATGTTGTTGGGTTTTTTGGCTCGGGGGTGGGGTGGTAGTGGGGAACGGGACGGAACGCGTAAAAAAAATTCTTTTTTTTTTACAAAGATGACTTCCATCGCTGTGTCTGTCTGTCTTGTTCACGTTTGATTTCTCCCACACACTCGGGATCAAGCTGTGTCTGTCTTGTTCACGTTTGATTTCTCCCACACACTCGGGATCAAGCTGTGTCTGTCTTGTTCACGTTTGATTTCTCCCACACACTCGGGATCAAGCTGTGTCTGTCTGTCTTGTTCCCGTTTGATTTCTCCCACACACTCGGGATCAAGCTGTGTCTGTCTGTCTTGTTCACGTTTGATTTCTCCCACACACTCGGGATCAAGCTGTGTCTGTCTTGTTCACGTTTGATTTCTCCCACACACTCGGGGTCAAGCTGTGTCTGTCTGTCTTGTTCACGTTTGATTTCTGCCACACTGGGGGTCAAGTTGTGTCTGTCTGTCTTGTTTACGTTTGATTGTCTCCCCCACTCGGGAACAAGCTGTGTCTGTCTGTCTTGTTCACGTTGGATTGTCTCACCCACTCGGGGTCAAGCTGTGTCTGTCTGTCTTGTTCACGTTGGATTGTCTCCCCCACTCGGGGTCAAGCTGTGTCTGTCTGTCTTGTTCACGTTGGATTGTCTTCCCCACTCGGGGTCAAGCTGTGTCTGTCTGTCTTGTTCACGTTGGATTGTCTCACCCACTCGGGGTCAAGCTGTGTCTGTCTGTCTTGTTCACGTTGGATTGTCTCACCCACTCGGGGTCAAGCTGTGTCTGTCTGTCTTGTTCACGTTGGATTGTCTCCCCCACTCGGGGTCAAGCTGTGTCTGTCTGTCTTGTTCACGTTGGATTGTCTTCCCCACTCGGGGTCAAGCTGTGTCTGTCTGTCTTGTTCACGTTGGATTGTCTCACCCACTCGGGGTCAAGCTGTGTCTGTCTGTCTTGTTGACGTTGGATTGTCTCACCCACTCGGGGTCAAGCTGTGTCTGTCTGTCTTGTTCACGTTTGATTGTCTCCCCCACTCGGGGTCAAGCTGTGTCTGTCTGTCTTGTTCACGTTTGATTGTCTCCCCCACTCGGGGTCAAGCTGTAACTTCGCACAATCATTTCTTTTACGTCACAACACAGGAATCACACACACACAAAAACAACAACAACCAATTAGTAATTGGTAATAAATTATTGTGTTTGGTATCTCAAACTAGGGAAAGAAATAGCACTTAACTGAAGTGGTGATATAAGCTTAATTAGTCTCATTAATATTTAGCTGTCTCTAAGGCTTAGTGAACATAAACATGAAATAGAAACCATAAATAACTATACAATTTTCCATGTTCATAGATTCTTCGCTCGCAGAGTGGTTAGCGCGTTGGCTTGAGAAGCCTGAGAAGGCTTTAGCCCAGAATTTTGAATTCAGGTCTTTCTCTTTGTTTAAAAAAATACATTTATAAAGCTATCACCTAAATACCCCGTTCTTTGTTCCCCCTCCCTTTTTGTTCAACTGGTCCAGAGACGTGATAGGAACATAGCGTGTTGAGAACGTTAAAAGCATGAAATCGCGCTACACAAAAACAATAGGTAAACAAATTCTAATCGCACAGATATATTATTGTTATTCTAGATCTATTACAAATTAAATTTTATGACTGATCCAAACTAATTTATACACAAAATATAGGCTTTGTTGTTTTTTTTTGTTTTTTAAAGTTTTTTTTTTGCTCTGTAATTTTAATATTCTCTAAAAGATTAAAGAAGGTAATTGTGTGTGTGTGTGTGTGTTTGTTTTTGGTTTATATTTTATAACTTAAGAAATTATTGTTTTTTGAACCAGTCGCGCGTTGGACATTTTGTACAATCTGGATGCTTAAAATATTCCCACAACCCGACCATCAATGATAAAATTCTCTAGAGATATTTAGTTTCTCTATCTCGATATTTGCAAATATTTATTTTGTGCTTTCAATGTTTTATACATAAATATATACATACATAATACCTACATACATACATATACCCACAACTTGGCAACCAAAAGTGTTTATATATACACACATTTTCCTTTACCGTATCATTCTTTACATTCCCCCGAAGTTCTCTAGTTCCAAGTCTACAATTTGTCTAAACATAATCTCAAGAACATCGGGAAAGAAATTTTTATTATCTATAACAATTTTCAGTCTAGTTATCCAAATAGGTTTCCTATACTCTGCCAAAATAATGAGGTTAAAATTCCCAAGAGTTTTATTACGTAATTTGGGAACCTTGTTTAAATCGATCGCCAGATGTACATCCACATCTGAGACACTATTACCATCGAACAGACTTTGAACAGTATTTGTTCATCTTAGAAGACAAACGGAGACTCTAGAAACAAATGTTTCTCTTCCACTTCCACTGACATGTTACATAGTTTACATTGACCACAGATTTCTACAATATTGACCTTCTAGCACCCAAATAGATGTTTCTCTTCCACTTCCACTGACATGTTACATAGTTTACATTGACCACAGATTTCTACAACCTTCTAGCACCCAAACAAATGTTTCTCTTCCACTTCCACTGACATGTTACATAGTTTACATTGACCACAGATTTCTACAATATTGACCTTCTAGCACCCAAATAGATGTCTCTCTTCCACTTCCACTGACATGTTACATAGTTTACATTGACCACAGATTTCTACAACCTTCTAGCACCCAAATAGATGTTTCTCTTCCACTTCCACTGAGCTGTTACATAGTTTACATTTACAACAGATTTCTACAATATTGACCTTCTAGCGCCTAATTGGCGTCATGCCAAAAATGAGCCAATAGGTTATTCCCCTAGCCTTGGGCGCAATGTGCTTATAATGAAGGTTTATAAAGGAATCCCTAAACTCTGTTATACCTCTTTCCTTTCCCCATTGGATTCTGAGACCCAAGTTCTCTTTTAGTGTGCACTTCAGGGCCGTGTAAATTTCCTTGAACTTATAATGTATTAAGTGTTCATTATTCAAAAGGATTCGTGAAACCGACCTATAAAATGGGTGAACAAGTGCACCAAAATAATTTGGGGTATCATTCCGAATTGTAAATAATCACCCCACCCTATTCTAATTCCATAATAATACACTGCTACTGGAAACTGTATATGATTTCTATCTGTCCCATAAACTAAAGTCTTAATGCCTTGATCTGAACTCGAATATCTTGTTAATTAATTCCCCCGTCTTGTTTATCCTGGATCAAAGTGTTATGCTTGATACATTGAATTGTGTTTCTAAAAATGAAGCTTCTAATTATGGTGTTCATTTTGAATATGAAATTAGGAGGGGATTCTATAATACTCGCCATATAGACCACTCTTGGAATGACCATATTATTAATCAAAATCGCCCTCCCAAAAATGGTAGACAAGGTATGCTTATACATTTTAATAAAGTTAAAGGTTTTATTATAAATACTGTCCCACTGGTCTTTGGAATAATCAAGTGGATTACTATTCCAAACTATAGCACAGATCTTGACTGTCAAGTTGAGCGAGGAGGTATATTTAAACTTCCAATTACCCAGCCCCATAATGGATGATTTTCCAATGTTAATTTTTGACCCGCTAGCCAGTCCAAAAGATTTAAACTTGTCAAAAATATTGATGATATTGCTCTCGCTTGATGGGAAAAACGTTGTATCATCTGCGTAAGCTTTTAATTTAAACAACAGGTATTGTGCCAGGAATTGTTACTACCCACAATTGAACTGTCTACTACAGCCCTGGCGTACTGACCTTTTCAATGAGAAACTCAACCTAAAGGGAGTGATTTATTAACAATTGACTTGTTGCTCCCGAGTAACCTAGCCTAATTAACCCCAGTAAATAAAAACCAATTCTACTCTTGTCCAACACTTGGAATAGAAAAGAATGGTCAACTCGATCAAAAGCCTTTTCTTGGTCAATGGACAGAAGGGCAGCATTTAGGTTTTTATCTTTGCTAAAACTGATGAAATCTCTCAGAAAGTGATTCATTTCAAGAATATTATTTTCAGGATTGCAGCAGAATTGGTCATGTCCAATGAGTTGAGGAATGAAAGGTCTTAATCTTAGAAAGATAATTTTCATTAACAACTTATAATCAGTATTCAATAAAGAAATGGGTCTATAGTCATTAACAGAGGTGTTGTTTTCCGATTTCTTTGGTATTAGTGTAATGTCAGCATCATTAAATTGGGCAGAGGACCTAGTAAAGGAAAAAAGGCCCCTATAAAACTCAAATGTTAGTCCATCAGGGTCAGGGATTTGTTGTTTTGTGTTAAATGTAGAGCAGTTTCAAGTTCTTCCAATGTAAATGGGGATTCTAAATGTTCTTGTTTAAACTCAGGTAACTGTCTACTGTATCTTTGTTTTCTTTCTAAGCTGCGTATGTTAAGTGACAAGATTCTGATTTCTATCATGATTGATGGGTATTGAAATAGATGTATTTCTATTAGCTATTTAATGGCTTGGACGGCGTAGAGCTATCCAGTTCATCTATTATAAGAGGAGGAATCTCAGGGATCTCCGCGGTGCTGACATCCGACCTCTGTTGGCTTTGACTCACAGCCTCCTCGTCACTAATGGCCCTTGGGCTCACAAATATATCCTCAGAAGAAGATACAGACAAACATCCCTTCTTTTTTAGTTGAATAGGAGACCCAGGAGCAGATCTCACATGATCTCCAGAGCGGAATCTCTTATTCAGCTTGAAGTTTTCACTACCCTGGGCATCTGCATCCACCACCTCAGCCTCACCCGATATTGAAGCCTAAATTACCCCCACTTTGGTATATTTCTTTGGGGATCCCTTGGAGCCCTTTTGTACCAGAGGGAAGCCATCCCTCTGTAGCCATTGCTCTATAGCAGGGGTTCTCAACCTGTGGGTCGCGACGCCCTTGGGGGTCAATGGATAATTTTACAGGGGTCGCTTATGTCTATCAAAAATATGGATTTTTAGTCCATTCTAACATGTAAAACTTGTCACCTATTAAGTTTTTTTCCGTTGAAATGTACTAACTATATTGTTATTCGAGGAAAGATGCTGCAGACAACGGAATCATAATATTTGTTCGAACACTTTGATTGTCCAGCAGACAGATTTGTATGTTTAAATTAATGCAGATTAATGGATATCGTCTGTTAACTAAAAAGTCAGTGTTATTCATCTAACTTTTTTTTAATATCTTTAATTTTCCAAATGCAGACATTTTTTTAAATTGGCTTTGAAATAATTCTTGACAATATCGAGAGCCTGAGAATCTTTACCACAATCCTTAACAACTAACAGCCCCCACATGCATTAACATTTCCTGCTTTGCCTTCTTTATCTAATTTGCAGAGGCCAGCCCATTCACCCAATTTCTTGGCATCCTCCACCTTCAGAGGATTGATTCCATGTTCTTCAATAAGTTTGGTAAACAATGGTTCATCAACACTGTTAGCTACACACACAAATGAGCCTTTCGTTTGTCTAATGCTTTTGTGATTTCTTTAACACCTCTACATCAGCCATCATGTAATAAAGCTGATTTAAGAGCTTCTTGCAAGCCTCATATACATCCATTGGAGCACTGGAGTTTTTGGCAGCACTTGGGGTTGAGGTTTGGACATCAGTTCCTTCCGCGTCAGACATTTTGAAACAGATATCCCAGAGAAGAAAGCTGAAGTGAAGACATAACACCTAAATGTGAACAATTCGTAATGTATGAACTAAACCTTGTACGTTGTAAAAAAAAAAGGTTGAATAAGGCAACCATAAATTTGAATTTTAATACGTAAATTTTTTTTTTAAATCCATAACACATTGGATAACATGAAAATTGGATAAACTCCAAATGGTAGCAGGGGAGGAAAGCATGGGCTTCCCGTAGTGCTCTGCTAAGGTAGTTCCTTATATAACTCCTCCATTCAGTTCATGTGACCCTTTAGTTGTCTCTACGCAGCTATTGGACACACTTGTAAGATATGCACCACAGTTTTCTATGCCTGCCTTATTAGTTAAAGCAGGGGGGGGGGGAGTATCTCACTTGTAACGAAAATCATATTTACATGCTTCCAACCGTATCTGCTCTCTATGAGGGAAATGACTTTGAACCTGGCAAACAGATAAAATGATCATTTGTGTGACAGAACATTTGCTCATGTCTGCAGACAAAATTTCCTCCTACTTTCGAAATCTACTCAACATCTCATTGCACTTGCCAGAAATCCAATGAAAGTCAAAGTTAAAGATTTTTAGGAGACATAAATCATTTCACTGTGAAACCTTTCTCTTTAATCAAGCCTACCCAATTCTGGATCAAGCGTTTGCAGCCATGTTTGTATTTGTCTCTGTTCTACCTTCTTCCATTTGCAATAATATATTTATTTCTTGAAACAGCCTGTTAGTTATCCAATTGAAATACAGAAAATTGTCACGTGTGTGGAATGTGAATATGAAATACTAATGTAAAAAGAAATTATTTCATTTATTTGTAATTGTTAATAAGGAGAAATATATATTTCAAGAATGTAATTAGGCCTACATATTGTTCCGAGATTAAACATTAAGCTTTGGCAATGCAAATCAGATACTTACAACAGGCCTCCAATTATAATTTTGTAACATCATACTTATAAACGAAAATAATTTAATGTTGGGGTCGCGAATAAGTGAGGAATTGTAAAAAGAGGTCGCCAAGCTAAGAAGGTTGAGAACCGCTGCTCTATAGTCTCTTTTTCCTGCGCTTTAGGGGTGTCCCCTCTAACCACTTGGGTATAACTTGGGGTACCTCTCCTTCCCTTTAGGGGCTCAACTCGAGCCGGAGCAGGAGCAAGACAGAGATTAGACCAATGCTGGTCTATTCCGCCCGGAGAAATGCTCCGGACGCCTTAGCGTTGACCCTCCGGTGGAAACGTCCGCCCGGTAAAGTGGATAGGCGAAGTACGGTAGCAAACATAGCTCTCAGTAGGCTACCACACGTACCCTTTAGCGAGGGTACACTACACGTGGTAGGGATGGAAAAAAGGCTCGCTAAACCAGTCGGAAACCCCCATCAGCCCGTTTCCCAAAGGCGCCCATGCGTGTGGTGATGGTCCCCTCACTAGTACGATGGGATAGCATAGGCATAAGGATGGCCCCCACCTGGGGCTTGAGCTTCCAGCCACACATGAAAGGAGGAATTCATGCAGAGGTTCGGAAGAGCGTGCAACATGCCAAGACGGGTGTGAATAAATGATTCCTTAGTCATTAGTCGACGGGGGCCTCCTGACAGAGAGATCGGTGAAGAGCCAATTTCTCATCCTGGCCACGAGATAAAGCCTTTCTCTGGTCACATGGTTCATAAAAGGGGCGTGCTTGCCTCGAACCATTTGGACATCTGAACCAGGTCTATTCCGCAGTGCCAGCATTTTTGCCTTCTCCCCGGGATAGTTATTACAACTTTGTATATCTTGGGGTCTCCTTCAGAGCGCAACTGTAAGTAGTGCGGAACAGACAAACCTTTTTTTTACCTTGATGGAGGATACCCATTTGTCAGAAGTGCCTATTTGAGTCACCTCCACCCTGAAGCCTTCCTCTGCGAAACATTGGAAAATTTCCACTACTCTCCTTTTGGCTATAGCTGGGGAAACCCAGTGTAGTGTAATTTTAGTCCTTTCCTCCTCAATTGGGATGACCTCAACCTTGAAGGTCTCATTCCCAAAGGACTTACCGACAGGTCTCTCTCTCAATCTGCCAGATATCGGCACCAGGAACCACGAATATGGGTTTTCGAAGCGATACAGAGAGCTGACGTCCACAGCCGATATCTTGAGAGCCTCCATTACTGCCAGACAACTTTAAGAGGAGAGTCCCCATGGGGTGGACCAACCCATTCTCCAAGTCTTTCTTTTCTATTAGAATTGTCTGGAAAGACATTCGTCAAATAGAAAACCAGGACACGGAAATGAAGGTACAAAGGAAGTGATACGCCATTCTAAAGAAAAAAGCGACCAAAAAATTAACAAATAAAATTACGATAAAAGCATAGAATTACGATAGAAAATCAAATTCAACAGAAAAATAATACATCTTGATTGAGCTGCAGAGACCAAACGCAGAAAATCACACAAAAAAAAGCAAAAAAAAATAAAAGTCTAGATCTAGACTATATAATGCAACAGGTAGTAGGTACTACATACAAAATAATCAAATATTTGCGCATATATACATAACATTCATGTTATTTCTATAGTTTCTAACTGTCTTAACAAGAAATTTTTTTTTAAATACTTTTTTTTTTAAAAAGGCAATACCTCCTAAATACAACTGATTCTTATCATTATTGACTTACGTTGGACATTAATAGTTTTACATTCCTGTTAGCAACTACTTACTACAGTTTAATACACGGCTCATTTTGATTGATCTAGAGTATTTTTCTTTTTTTTATCCAAAAGAAAGAGAGAGAGAGAGCAAAGAATGGTACTTTGTAACACTGTCAAAAAAACAAAACATGAACATTTGTGTGTTTTTTTTTAATCGGGACCGCTCTTTTTATATCCAAAACCAACGGAAAAGTTCTTGTCTACCGGAGAGGTTCTCCTAACATGCTTAGTAATTATCATTTTAAAAATATTTAAATACAAAAATGAAGGTTTTCAATGTGAGTTGAAACATTATAAAGTAATATTGCGATATAAACAAGTGTTTCTCATTTGCAATGAAACCATGTCGTCCATAAGCGAACCCTATATCCTGATAGTTCACTTCTAACAAAACTATTTTATTACATTACATTTATTACATCTAGAGTTGAATCAACACATACAATGGTCTATCCCAGTTAACTGCCAAGATAAGTCAGTGTCAATTCTGCTCATTTAGCATGGACGAATCGGCCTTAATGAATGATACAGCGCAATAGATTTTATTTTTAAGAAAAATGTTCTGAAACTAAACCATTGAGCATGCAAACGTTCATTGACGCCAGTCACCAAAAGGCGCCGAGAGTTTTCATGAATTGGTAGAAGGTTAATGAATTAGAAATACCTAGGAGAAATGGAGCTCCTATAGGATAGGGTAAATATTTGGAAATGTTGGGATTTTCTAGGTAAAACTACCCCAAGAACAATGTTTCCTGACTGCATTAT